>JAHREE010000157.1:6337590-6417458 GCA_033628505.1 Tringa tobata | reverse complement strand
CCCAAAACAACAAACCAAGCCAAAATAGAAATCAAAAAGCCACTGCTAGCTCTAAGGGAAGAAAATCTCCTAGCTTGTAGTTTTGATGAGGGGAGAGAAGAAGGGCTCTTTCATTTCCTATTCCTTCTAAATGTATGTGGCACATATATTTATAGGTCAATGGTACCTTTGAGGAAATGCAACTCTTGCAGTGATTAACAGAATATTTATTTTCTACAAGCAGTGTTATAAAATCCACATAGTTCCTGCCTCCGAAATGGTAATTAATCTGCTGGCGTGCATTGCCCATCTCAAGACTTCCGCAGTGCAATGCTGGCGTTTCTCATTAAAATGAATCCTAGAGGCACTTTGTTATTGTTTAGACTGTAAAAAGCACTGGCATCTTTTTTCCCCCCCTCTGTATGTTTTGTAAGTGCTAAACGCAGGAGGAATTTAGCACGTTCTTTAAAGTACTGCACATTAATAATACATTCTCAACAACAAAAAGAAAGCGAATGGTAGTTGTATAAGTCAACAGCATTCAGGAAAAGGCACCCTCCCTTTAATCTTTGCTACAAAGAGATGCCCTCGTAGTCGAGACAGTATCATCTAGAAGTCGACCGACTCTTGCTTTATGCACTGCTCTGTTGTGCCTTTCAACAGTGCTTTAGGGGGTTATTTCAACAGCATTGTAGATGACAAGGCTTGGATTAGTGAAATTTTTCAATTCCATCTTTGTTTTTTAAAAGGCTGCCTGTTGTATGAGAGCACTTGTATGGCCTTTTTATGCGTCTCTCTCTCTTGCCATAGGTAATTATTTATTAATGTAAACCCTGCAAGAAAGATTGACTGTGTCAAGAGGAGAGCAAGGAAATAATAATCTAATAAAATTCTACCCTGATGCCCTTGTCTGATCCCAATATGAGCATCAGTAGTTCTGTTTTTTACCACATTGTATCAGCGCATTCCCAAATTCAAAGGCAGTTTTGTTCAGTAGTGCCAAGGCTGTACCAGAATATGCCTGCTATTAGGATCCTCTTCCTGTTAATTGATCAGAGTTGATAACATTAGCGCTGTTCCGCATATAAGCCTGTGGCAATGCTGCAGTATTTACACAATAAGGAGGATTAGGGTTAGTGGAGCCGCTGGTAGTTTTCTGAAATCAGCTGTCACATGAATAAAATGAACAGGGGAATACGCACTAGGCAAGTGGGTTTACTTTGAGCTTAGGTTTTGTTTTCACTCCTAACCCCATCAGTGCTGTATGCTTCCTTCCCAAGTTTCTTGATTGAAGTGCTATGATCTTCTGTCTAGGCTCTGATATAGTTGTTTATGGACCATGAATTTTTTTTGAAAGCTTCTTGTATCCTCTGACATGGCTCTTCTCTGAGCTCCTGTGGCAGCAGCTTCCAGAAGTTTGCTGCTTGCCTTGTAAAGAAGTGTTTTCTTTCACCTCTTTTAAACAATTCTTCTTCATGTTCCGCCAGGTGCTTCCTTGTTCTCACACCACAGGGATAAATTCTGAATAAAACCAGGATGCTGCTTTGCACTTGTTCCACCCACAAGCAGTTGACAGGCTTTATTAAAAACTAAATTTAAACCTTACAGCTCTGTGGAGAGTGAAGGTACAGCAAGGTTTGCGCAGAGTAGTGAGATGGGGAGGTTTTGAGCCATTTCAGGGAGTTTTGCAAAAGCTCTTAAATGACATAAATTTCCAGTTTCAAGTGACTCTGAACATAGCTTCTTTTGGTCATTTAGGGAGAGTTGTGCTTGGATCACACAAAGCACCAGCTTCCTAATTTTACTTCATCTTAAAATAACTGGCAACTCCGTTGTCTCCTCAGTCATGCTGTAGAGCAGAGGAACAGTGTGATTTCATCAGGTGAAGTTTTCCCTATACAGAAAGAAGCCTTGGGATAGATACAAAGCAAAACTTTATGAATTCTTTCTTAGGTTTTCTTGGGGGTTTTTTGTTGGGTTTTTTCCTCCCGAATGGCAAAATGCCCAGTGCAAATAAAATCCTTCAGTGCAGTTTCCAAAAAAGAAGAAACTATCCTGCATGCCTGAAATATTAATTAAAAAGCAGCAAAAAAAGAAAGATTTGGACAGAACCCAAACCAGCTACTCAAATATAGATGTCTGCAACTGTCATATGAACTTCTCAATAAATAAGACTATAATCCTTCCTTCCTAAAGTGGAAATACTACTTGATTAGCCCAATTAAGAGCGGATTTCTGACAGAATATTACTTTAGGGTGTAGTTTCCTGAAGGATGAAAAGGTGCCAATTTAGAAACAACTGTATGTTACTCATGTTATTGAAAAATAGAAACAAGGAACGACATAGTAAATTAACCACTGGAATTACACGCTGGCTTGAGTTTCCCTTCAAAGCAATATTAAAGATGTAGAGCAATTAGGCTATTTTTACACAGAGTGAATTTGTTAATCAATATCTACCATTAAGCTTTTAATTTGCGCGAGCAGACCATGATCACTGATGCTGGATTTTGGGTTGGCTGGTGGTCGGTTGGTTGGTTTGTTCTTTTATTGCTCCATTTTAAGACCTGCTCTTAGCGTGTTTTGCTTAGAGAGTGGATGGGTGAAGCGGGTGACCCTTTCCTCCCAGCATATCCTTCCCCAGCAGGCTCTGGCATGTGTCTGGAAACACATTTTCCCTCTCGAGTAGCAGAATATTTCAACATGGTACAGCTTAAAGGTGGAGCCCTTCTCCCATCACAATAAAGAAATACACAATTTTGAATAAAGTGTTATCAGGCTAAGGGGAAACAGCTCACTCTGGCAAAACGCCTCATTTGAGTCCTGGTAGCCTCTAGTTCTTACATAAAAATTTGGTTTTCCTGCCATAGTGGCTGGTGAGAGTTGTTTTAAGGGGTCTGTCTGTGTGCGGTTATGGTGAACATTCATGTGAGCATCTCTGCGCTGGCCTGCACAGGAGAGACCGGGGCCGTTACTGATCCAAGCTGCCTGTATTTCAGCTTGTTTATTTTAAATACTCTACTCTGCTCCCCCATTGCCAAACTAGCCTGAGGTCTGCAGGCAAGTACTCTTTAATTCTGTGTACAGCACAGAGAAAAGCTACTGGGAAAGCTGTGCCTGTTTGAAATGGGACGTACCAGCCCCGGGCAGCGCCACGGGGCTGCGAGGGCTCCGGCAGCCTTTGGGGTGACACAGGGGGATGTGCCAGCAGCCCCGGGATGTGCCAGGCAGCCGCGGGGTGAGACCCGGCGAGAGGCACCCTGCTCATGCCCCGGGCACGGCAAAGCCCTCCTGTTGGCATCTGCCATGCGGGGAGCTGATTTCTAAACCTTTCTTGCTTTGTGCAATACAGTGTAAATATTTTACAGGGTTGCGTAAAGTTCCCTGTGTTTGTTTAACTTCATTGAGGCAAGGAACATTAATTTTCTGGGAAGATTTCTGCTCCGCATGATCCACAGAATTTCATATTGAAAGATTGTCTATCCATGCAGCTACGCTTATTTTCCAGTTGCCCAAATTAAGACAATCTATAAAGAAATGTTCATTTATTAGCAACTGGTGTTTGACAGTTTATTTCATGTAAGCCTCCAGCTTTCCTTGGCAAGCTTATTTGCATAATGTGTTATTATGTCTAAATGGAAAACTAAATGCCTCCATGTGGTCTTTAAATGACAAGTGCTTGTCAGCTTCATGCAATATTCAGAAGTAATAGATCCAAATCACAACAGCACTCACTGTGATGTACAAGGAGAAAAAGAAACAAAGCCCAAAAAACTTGTTGCGTATCCTTCCCTGACAAATTTACACTTTGGTACAGAATTGTCAATTAGAGTTTTCATGTGTTAAACAGTTGAGTTCAACTGTGAAGGAATTTGCTGTAGCTTTATTCTGCACTGCTTTTAGTAATTACCATTCACATTGCTTTATTTTTTTTCCCCCTTGTTTTCCCCCCCCATCGCCAAACAATGCAGCTCAGGGAATAATCTTCAGAGGACCTTGGCAAGATATACCCAAGAATTTATGCCTTAATTACTTTTGAAAACATGAATGTTCCCTGACAATGATTATAATAGCTTTGGAAGATATGTTATGAAGTTCATTATTTGAAATAGTCCTCGGGTCTGAAATTTGCAGAGTTACGTATTGAATTAATGCTTTCTTAAAATAGAAAACTGGCACATTTGTGTGTGGTCTCTGAGTCAATACTCACGTAAACATCCTCGCAGCACCCTTCCATCCTGAGCACACCTGAAATGCCGAAGAGGCTTCCACAAAAGAAGGAAAAGTCTGAGCTCAATGTTTCACACCAGGGCAGAGCATGGTGTGCTGGTACGATGAAGGGCTGCAGAAGGGCCCAGGAAAAAAACCCTGATAACAATTAATGGTTAAACATGATACAGCTAAGAGAAGTTCTGTGTTTTATCAGTGTTGCATCTCCTTTTTGATAAATTCCATTATTTTCATCTCTGTTAAAGTTTAGAAAAAGTACAGAGTATTTTACATCTCAGATTAATTTTTACCTTTTTGAATAAATGGGTATCTTGTTTCCTTTTCATTGAGCTGCATAGAACATTTTCAGTTGTTGGGTTTGACATTGACAAACGCTTTTCAAGATTGCATTAACTGACTTAAATGGTTTGGAACAGGAGGTTTGGTTGCACAAGTTCTGCGTGTGCTCAGTTGTGTTCTTTTTCTTTCTCTTTATACAACATAAATCCAGAATTAAGGTAGATAGAGAGAGAAAAAGATAAGAAGTAATTTTCTGGGTCTGGGATAAATCTGTGTGAGGCAGGGGGGAAGAAAGAAAGAAGGCCAGAAACTGCACACAATTTTACCACTAGCCTAAGACCCAGCAAAGATCTATTAAAGCTGAACTTGAGTTTGTGGCTTCTACCTGCCCTTTCTGGTTGCTCAGTGTTGTAGGGCAAGGAGATAAGAAGTGGTTAAAGAGGACAGAATGAGGAGTGAGGAGACATAAGATGATAGAAAGAAAACATCACAGGAGTGGCAGGGCAAGTAGCAAGGACTCGTGTCACACGTCCCAGGCTGGCTTTGGAGGCAGCCCACTTTCAGGTGCCATCGGTCACCATGATCTGGTCATTTTGCCTCATAAAAGCTGAACGATGAAGGCTCAAAGAAATGCCTGATTTTTGCATTTTTAAGGTTTTGGGAAACGATGGAGTTGGCAGACAGGCAAGTGAAAACTAGTGGCTATACTTGCCATGTGCTATCCCTTCTAGCCATCACTCTATGCACTGCAGCCAAACAAGTTGCCACCAGTCCCACACCATTAGCATCAGCAACTCAAAAGTTTGGGGTTTTTTTGTGTCTCTCCTCTCTGAGCATGCTAGGTTACCCTTGCGTGCCACATTCAAGAAAAATGGACCAAGATGTGACATTCTGGGCAAAAGCTGGTTCCAGAAGCCAGGAGAGGCTGCAAACACTCTGGGTTTGTGCCTGGTGTGGGATTCTTGGCAGCAGTGACCAGTGAGGGGCTGGTGGGCAGGCGCTGTGCCCGTTCCATGATGGCAAAGGGTGGCCCGGCGAGGGGAGAGTGCTCAGGGCTGTGTGCTGCTGGGGCTGGCAGGGCTCTTGAGCAAACCCTTGTTAGGGGAGCAACAGGAGCTGCAGTTAATGAGGAGGTGGGAACTCCCAGCTAGGCAGTGTGCAGGTAATTCCCTTCAGGAGGTCAGGGACAGACATACAGTGGGGGAACAGTTCTCCAGTTTTATTAAAAAATGTTTCAGTCCCAGGCTGTGGCTCCCCTCGGTAATTTCACCGGCAGTTCTGATTGATGCAAGCAGTGTTAATTAAAGTGATCGTATCACTCGTAGCAGGCGTGGTGTCAGCAGGACAAGAGGCGTTTCCAGTGCCGTGACCCGTGCCTCGCCGTGCCTTTGACCGCCTGAGCTGAACTAGCAGCTGGTGGAAAGCTGATGTGGTGCCTTACGCTGGGTTTCGGTCCTGAAGGCAGTTAAATAGGCAGCATTTTGTGCTCTAGTGACCCGCCTTGGTGAGGACGCTCTGTTGTTTGCTTCTACTCAGGTTAAAACCTTCAGTCACTCAGTGAAGGAAAAGCAAAAACGCCAGTCCCAAATAGCCAGGAAGGTTAAATTGGTTTTGACTCGTCCTTCACCCAGCTCTCTCTTCAACCCCTGGTGGCACCTCCCCATGGCAGGCCCTGGAGGAGATGGCTCCCAGGAGGGTCTCCCTGGGGGCTGTGATGAAGCAGGGCTCTCCTGGCTGTGGCAGGGCTGGGTAACCCCAAATGTGTCTCATTTGCCTGTCGTGGCCAAGCAAAGCAGGCAGAGGATCAGGTGCTTCGGCCAATGGAAACCATTGGAAGAATGACCAAATATTCTGAATAGCACTCTTATTAACTAGGAAAACCCAAACAATGGCTCATAAATAAGTCACAAGCATCCCAACAGGTATTCATAATGAATAACTGAATTAGCTGGTTGACCATGCAAACACAATTTACTATGAAAATTTGACAGCAGGTGAGTTGCATGCTCCATCTCTGCTTCCTCTTTCAGACCTTTGGCTCAAAATACTGTGCAGCATTATGTTCTTCTGCAGCATATATCCCTGGGTACTTTCAACAGTTGTTTTAAAAAGTAACATAAGAGTTATCATCTCACCTCAGTGTGAGTGCTGTTTGTAGGTGCATGAAAATGAGGATAAACTGCTTAATGTTAGAAAACAACAAAATACATAGCTTTCTACTGCATCAATATGTACCTTTTCCATGACAAAAGAATAAGTAGAATTATCTGAAGGAAATGGCAATCACATTGGACCTCAGAGTAAAGTGTCCAACAGGGTGAACTTTTCAAAGCACCACTACTCATTTTACAGCTATTAAAAACCAAGGTATTTCTTAAAAAATCATCACCTTTTTATGGTACCCTTATTTGAAATTAATTATGTATGTAAAATTCTCAATGAAGAATGCAGCATTCAAGGAACTCATGTTGAGTTTCAGTAGTTAGTCCAGCAATATTAAAATGAAACAGGACCAACTTTGTAGGGGGCAATTATAACACATTACGGTGTGAATTGCACACTGTGATTAAACTCATAGGAGGTACTTAGCAGCAGCATTTGCTTTGAAAGGGGCACTGATTACCATTTGTACTATGCATTTTGGTAATCAGAAATCATTATGGAAAATATTACATCAACTAAACAAATACCCCCTTAGCAGCATGAAATATACAGCTTATTTTTTTTTAAAGTAGCCTTATGCATGTAAATAAATAATTTCTTTTTGCGTGGGACTAGCACTTGATCAGCACACCAAATCAATATTCTGTCAGGCTACAGCAGGACCACGTGCTGCAGAATTAATAGTTTAAAGTTAAAACGCCTCCTGGGGTTGGGTTTGTCTTTCGTGTCCTAACTTCAGACTGGTTGCAATTACATTATAAACCATCATTTACTCGTGATTTATAAAAATAGCCTTGTGAAAGAATTAAACTAGCAAGAGGTGTTAACATTTACTTTGGAAGTCCTGAGTTATTTCTATTAAATGGCTTTCCCTAGGATTTAAGATAGGGGAGTCTTAAGGTTCTTACTGCCTATAAAATACTAATGGGCCTTTGTTGCAAAGGTACTATATTCTTCTGGCATGTTTTGACACCTTGTATTTTAAGGGATTTGGAGAGAGCTCGTGTATCACGGCATTAACCAGTTTTATTAAGGCATTTTTGCCACTGATTTCTGAGGGCATTTCAAACGTGCATGTGCACACACAGGAGCAGGTGGCTTTTGTGGCACAGTGTGCCCCTCCTGACCCTGGGCTGTGTCTCCCCAAGTGTGGTGGGGTTCTTTGCAAAGCAGCAGAGAAGAGTCAGGCTGACAACAGGTCCCACCTGCAATTCCTCAAAGCAGAACTTGGTTGCAAGCTGACAGAAACCAAATAGCTGCTCACTCGGGGAATTCTTTCTTTCTTCTTTTCTCTTTGATGGGATGTAATCTAGAGAAAGTGTAATGCTAATCCTATAACATTTCTGGCAGTTGGGGACTGTGTGATTGCTTTAAAGATGCAAACTCATCATCACTGTATCTTGAGCATCTTCCTTCCTTTTCATCCTGCCATACCATTTTGATTGCTTAACATAAGGTCTAATGTCAAGTAATAATAAAGCAATTACAAGAAATACAATTCATTCTAAAGTGCATTAAGCAAGTACTAAATTAAGGCACATAATTAACAACAACAAAAAAAGATACATTCAGGACAAAATGTTTTAACCCCTACATTTCTTCTAGCATTAGTTACCTTGGCATTAACTCAAAACTCATACGGGAAAAAAGTATAGATTATATGAACAGACGCAGTAAGGCTTTTAGTGATTTATGCAGAGAAATTTGCAGATCTGTCATGCATGATCCTTTCTATATAGTAATATAGATTTAAACTGTCATGCTAATTTTTTTTTCTTGTCCATCTGGTCCAATTATTAGAAAATTGTACTCAAGAAGGCTCCAATAACAAACATGAAACAACTCAATATTTCAAGTTGCCAGTATTTTTCTCATATTTGTTCTTTTTAATTAGAGAGCATACCAAGTTCCAACTGCAGGACCCAGGCATTTATTAAGTGATAGAGAAGCAGCACTATTTTATTGACTAATTCCCCAGGCTTTTATTATGTTTCCTAGCAAAATGTGATTTATAGGAAAGTTAATAAAGGTATCCTCACCTACTGCACCTGGAGACAGGACATCTACAAGGGGAAGACATTTAGACTAATAAGTGAAATCACAAATCTGGGAGCTGAAATTGGATTTTATTTCTGGGAGTGCAGCAGAGAACTGATGCAGGCTTGGGCATTTAACATCTCCATTATTAACAGGGTTTGCCTATAAAATGGAAGTAATAGTTTCTCTGGATTTTCAAAAACATTATGCTAACTGATTACAAAGTACTTAAAAATTTTTAAAGTTTTAATCCTGAAAAGCATCATTAAAGTATTGTTTCCTCTATATTAATTTTCGTTTCCTCCCCACAAATACTTAAGACAATTTTTTTAATTTACTTCATTTCTGAATTGAAAGTAACTACTTGAAAACTGCATGCTGTTCCCAAATTCTTGTCACGTTTTGGCCTGATTTTTTCCCTTTTTATGGCACTTCCTTCATTGTTTATGTAGGAGCTGAGTACCATGCATGGGGACATTCTGTGGGCTCTGCTGTAACCTACAGGGTAGCAACAGGACAGAGGCACACTGGGAAGCTGGTGCCCAGTACCTGGGTCTGTTCCCACATAGATATCAAAAATCATAGTACAACAGAATTGGACAAATGCAATTTAAAATAAATGCATTGATTCTGATTCTTAATAAGGTTAGGCATGCAATTGTGTGATGACTAATTTGTGTGCCTAATTACCATGATTGTATGTGCAAATCAAGTCATTATGGAAGTAAATAACCATAATCAGTTATTTTCATGGGTAATTATTCAATTTTATGCACAATGGCAATAATTGGGTGTGCAAATTAAGCATGCAATTGTGCATGCATATTCAACACACACTTGTGTGTCTAATCTTTTCATAAATCATCCTTTTTTTCTAAGGATTTTCCTCATTTCCTATCCATTACTCCGGTGTAGCGTTACTGGGACATTGCTAGGGGTAAGGATTTGGAAACTCTTCTATTCTGAAACTTCCTGACTTTTTAATGGTTAATAATTCTCCACTGCAAATCGACTGTTCTCCTGAAAGATGGCTGTTTTATTCTTGTTCTTAGCACAGATGCACTTTTTTTCTAATTGGATGGGGAATTTCAAGAGGAGACTGAAATAGATACATTCCATCTTTTCTTAAAATTTCAAATATCTAATTTGGTAACCTATTAAGATCACTTCAAATGTTGGGGTTTTTTTGCACCTGTATACACAATTACTTTGGGTTTTTAGACACAAAAAATGGCACCTTTGTCATCAAGAGGGACTTCATGCTCCACTGCATTGGAGGAGATGTCCCTTAGCTGTCATTAAAGGCAAGGAACACACTGTTCCTGCTTGCTTACCACACAGGTCTGATTTACAAAAGCACTTTGGCACTGACCTAATTCAGTTCCCACTTAAGACATGTGGAAAGAAATCCCATTGACCTCAATACAAGTGAAGTTTATCACTGCAGAGCGCTTCTAAAAACGTCACCCCATTTTTCTGTCTTAAGACCTGATTTTGTAAGCATATAATTATCTTTAAGTATATATGCTGAAATTCCTCTAGCTTCAGGAGCCTGAGAGACAGTGTTGACTGTGATACGCTAATTCCCTGACACTGGGTTGGTTATCTCAGTGTTGCTCCAGTGAAGGTCTGTCCAAAGTGAAGTTGCCAGGCTGTCCCCAAGTCATGCCTGTGGTCAGGACAAGGCACTTGCAGCTCAGCCCAGACTGACAGGAGCTATTTAGGGATCTTGTCTGTACAGCACCCAGTGCCCACCAGTGCCAAAGAAGACGTTATTTACCAGTATTTTTCCTCCCCATCTGTTCCCGTGGCAGGGAGGCAGAGGAAGCACCCTGACTTCAGTCTGCGTCGGGAAGAGTGTCTCACTACTCTGTTTAACCAAGGGATTTAATTTCCATTGTTTGTCTTTTCTGCTCCTTTTTGTTCCTTATAGATTTCCCCAGCCTCATTGATGCTAATCTCATTGGCCAGGAATCAGCAAAGGGTAATTAGCTGCTGAAATAATGATCTATCTGTCACAAGATCATGGCCTTTCATCACACACCATCTCAGATGTTTTCTAACTAAGTGCAGGAATTTCTGTCGAAAAGGAGCACAACCTTGGTGTTCATGGTGTTCAGTGACAACTGAACAGGCTCAGCAGGACATGTGGGAGCCATTCCCACCGCTGGCACTGGGGACACCCACCCAGCACAGCCTCCTGGTCCCAGCCTGACTTGTCATCAGAGCAGAAAGGATTTCCTTGTGGGCAGAACCTGACCTTCTTTGAGGCTAAAGCAGGCGAAAACAACAACCAAAAAGACCCCTCAATCTCTTTTGATATTTCAAGTAAAAAGCTTTTTAATTTTATTTTTTAGCTATGAAGTGGGTTTTCTCAGCATGGTATGGTTTCCTATGGTAAAATGCTAGGAAGGTCAAAACTAGAAGGCATCTTGTTTTCATTGAAATGAAACAACTTGTTCCTGTGCAAAGTATTTCTCCCAGCTGTTTCATTTCAGAGGGAATTTTTAAAGTTTAGGTTTTGAAGCAGTCTGACAAGGAAAAAAGAAAGAGAGAAAAGCAGAACTTTGTGTAAAACAAAACTGTTTCCCTGAGTGTTTTCCCGGCAGCAGTGTCACATCAGCGTCATAAATGGGCTTCCCAGCTCAGGATGAAACCTGCTGCCTCATGCAGAGGTGTAGGATGTTGTGCTCCTGTCTGAGGCCGAACCATCTCAAATGTCATGGTGTCATGGTCTACCACGCCGATTTCTCCAGTCAACCATGAGCACTTTCTGAGCTCTTTCTCTCTACAAAAGAGGTATAGAGGCGTCCAGATGTTTCTTGGTGTGTTGTCTTCAATTGCCAGGCTAACCTGGCCTCCTATTGATGAGCCCATCAGTAGGTTGCATGCTCAGTTCTGCATTTCATATCATTGAAAAGCTATGTAATCTGTTCTTTAAAAATATAAAGGAGGAGTAACTTTTTTCCATAAAAATTTAGTTACATCTACAGGGAAGAGCTGTTATTTTTCAATTGTATATGTCCTACCCATAATATTACCATCTTTAAATATACATATACGCACAAAAATAATTTTGAATTTTAAACCCTGGGAGAAGATAGTTTTCAAAATGTCCATACATGAGGATAATTGTGCTGGGTTCCTACATAGTATTATGGCCACTGAAGTCGAAGTGGAGAGATAAATCACTAATTATAAACAATAAACACTGGATGTTGTCATTTTACAATTCTGCTGACTTCACAGAGCTGCAGCTGCCTTATGGAATGTCTTGCTAAATGTTTCTTTGTGTCAGAACAATTCTGCTTGTATGGCCTATATTTTCCATATTTCCTTATCCTTATTCTGAGTTACTGGAAGCATTTGCATCAGAAAAGTATCTTTGTTTCTTAAGAGTTCATCTGCCTTGCTGCTTATCATGCACATGCCGAGAAAATGAGATCAGCAGCAAGAAGAAATGTGGGTTTCCCCAGGTTAAGAAGCCTTCTGCCATAATGAACAGGAGTGACCTGGAGATCATACCTGACCTGGTGTCCTGCCTCCTGCTTTTTCAGACAGATTCAGTCAGAGATATTGCTCCAGCCTGACAGTATGTGACCTTGGGGAACTCTGGAGAATTCAGGACAAATTGGAATTCCAAGTAATTTATTTAGAGTTAAAATATTACTCTGGCCATTCATAGAAAACTTCCCTTTGAAGAGGTATTGATCTCCAATAACGGAAGAATGAACAGTGTAACAATAATCCTAGAAAGCCAGTTTAAAATGTAGTTCTTCCTTAGGAATGGACAGGTATGGTAAGTTTATGATCGTTCAGGAGCCTTTTCTCAATCACCTCTGTGTGGGGAGGCTGGGCTATGGTTGTCACAGAGCGATTTGGGGGTGCTACTGGGTACAACTGCACTGCACAAAAATGTGTTACGTTGCTGCTGTTTCTATTGTGAGAACACTCCCAAAGACCGGAGAGAGACAGTTAACACAGTTCTAGACTAGCAATTCGTGCAATTGAAAGCAACACATCTAAACAGAGGGTGTTTGGCCTTGTCACTGACACGAGGGGTGGCTCTCACAGAAGTCCTGGTAAACCAGAGGGGCCGGCTGGTGGACCAATAGCCCTGGGCAAACCTCTGCAGCGGTGGTTATGCAGGAGGAGGCAGGTCCCAGGGCGATGTAACCAGGCAGCCATCTCTAAGGAGAGGCTCAATATAATGTGGCTGCATCGGTCGTTTCTCTGTTGAGGAGCAAATGCCTGAACAGGAGATGATTCTGCTGTGAGCAGAGCAGGAAAAGCAGGGGATTTCTCCTGGTAGCGTTGGGACCTTTTATTTCTCCATAGCTTAAGCAAAAGGAAACAAAAGTACTTGCTGGAGAAGCAAGGATGTTGACCCACACGTTTGGAAATACAAAACAGAGCATTCACTAAGAAATAAAACCAATGTTAATTTAGTAAAAATGTTTTTTTAATGCCTGTCTGTGAGAGGCAGCTAACCTCACTGACAGTCATTTGTCTTGAAAATTACTACTAATCAAATCATGACCTTTTTTTCCCTAGTAAAATGCTTTGAGTCCTGCTGTTTGTCACACTTGTCTTGTTACTCTTGATTATACCTGTCTGAGGCTTATGCTTTGACTTGAATAGAACAATACTGTTGTCTCAGTGAAGCCGTTACTTGTTCCTTATGGCCACTTAATGCCATCCTGTTGTGCAAGATCATCCTTTTGTTGGTACTTTGCTCAGCTCAGCTTATGTGGTACTGACATTTGAATAATAAATGATGACTCAGGCATCCTGTTTCATATACAGCCTTGTCCCGTTCTCCCAGCAATGACAGGAGTATTCATGAAGTGCAAGTAGGACTTGGTTGATAATGATGTCTGGGACAGCAGAGAGGAGGGTGACCGCTGAGACAACCCTGCTAAAACCAGTGGTTAAACTTATCGTGGGTTTCTTTTTTGTGTGCATTTGACAAGATAGCCTCTGTCAGCAGCTAATTGTGCTACCTACTTCTTTTTTTATGTAAATGACTACTCCATTTGCAGTAGCTGTATTTCATATAAGGAGTGTACTTCACTTTTGCACATCCAGAATGACAGAGGATTCTGGAAGGAGGGTCTGTAGGTCACCTGCAGGTGCCACAAAGCAGAGCAGTGAGAACAAGTGCAACAATAAGGACAATAAAAACAATGTAAGTAATGAGGTAAGCTAGAAAACTGGAAAACCTTGAACTTGTCATTTGCCTGTGTTTACGGTACAGTCTCTAAAACCACTTAAGACATCTGAAATATGAAGCCATGTAAAAGAAAAGCTGTAATCTCTGGCTCACCCCAAAATTTTAGTTTCAAGACAGGGGAAATTGCTTCCATGTATATTCCTTATTTCACTTGTGCTGGGGAGAACTTTAAAAATATGGAAACGGGAATTTTTAAGTAATTTAAGGCCAGAGGTGCATTTGTAGCCACTAACATGTTGTCTGCTAATGCACGTGGAGAAGAAGGGGAGAAAATCCTCTGCCTCCTGCTTTACCAGCCTCCTGTTTGCGTCCCCTGGGTGCCTCAGAGAAGAGCCTGGCTCCTTAGCTAAAAAGTTAGAGCATGTAGCATTGAAAGCTAGACCATCTTCTTCTTGTTCCTTCCCTATAAAATAAATTCAGAGTACTGCTTGCAGAGTAGCACTGTACTGGTAAGGCAATGGGGAGACTGTGACCATTTGTTTGAGGGCAGGATTTGCCTATTTCTCTTGCTATCATTTAGCTATAAAACAGAGGAAGTAATCTTTTCCTATGTCATAGGGATATAGGCAGCTCAATTAAAGTTTATGAAGCATGACCTGAGATTGTTTGAGCCAGAGTATTATGGATATGCAAAGCAAGACTTTAAGTTATTCATTACTGTTTATGATACTTTGCATCTTATTTTTTCAAGCAGAACAGTACCTTGATCAGGAAATAGGTCTGATTTCATGGGAAGGAACATGATTTTGAGGAGGACAGAAATGTGGTAATTATTAATTATACATTGTAGCATCTCTAGTGCATCACTTCATCCACATACCTGGAATATACTACACGGACTGGATGGCAGGATTTTATGCTAGGATTTCTCTCTTTCAAAAAATATAACGTTCACGTATGCTTGTCTGTTGAAATATGCTTGAAAGTATTTTGTGGTGTAAGATTTAATTTTTCTGTTGACAGTGATCTGCTTGTGGTCACATAAAATACCTCCTAGCTTAGATCTGACAGTGAACACTGAGGATTTGTTTACAAATGGTTTAGAAAAGAAGATTTACTTTGCTTTAAGGGCAGCTGGGAAGACTCATTTGATTGGATTACAGAAAGTGAGAGTAGTAAATAAAACCTGATCCCCAATATTTAATATATCAGTGTCACGAAAAAAGAAACGATTAACTGTCATGTCAAGATGTGGTAAGTTTACTGGCTGGCTATGTAACTGGTTGAACTAAAGAAGGAGCAAAGAGAACCCATCTGCCCACCCTTTGCTTTTCAGAAAACCCAGAAATGGAAGCTTTGAATTTTGACAGGCAAACTGTTTCCTGATTATTTGCCAGCTCTTTCTCATCTCACTGATTTGAGTGGCCCTGCCAAGTTTCATGAAAACAGTATCTTTAAACTGTCTCCAGACACTCTGCTAGATCATTGTAGCTCCATTATTTCAACAGAGCTATGTCATTTTGCATCATCAGGGCACTGGTCCTCTTTATTTATGTTCACCATTAAAGCAGGAAATCCTTATCTAACGTATCTGGTTGCATAGCACTCATGACATTATTAGAAGCAGGTGAAGCATCTCCAGCCTACTCTCATCCCCCAAATTGAATCTGAGTTTTCTGGTTTGTACTTTGTACAGATTGTAATGTTAATGCTCTTTTCCTAACTTGATTTGAGCCTCTATCACAGCCCTGAATCAGTTGTGGAGCCCCTGTAGCAATGAATAAGGTAAATTATGTACATAGACTAAAAATAACAGGGTGACACACTATGACCTGTCACAGATTCTTTCTGCATTTATATGAACCAAAAAACGGTAGCAGTGAATAACATCTTGTTATGGAACTCTTAGAAGTGATATAAAACCAGTTTTGTTGGCACGTCACCGTAAGAACTGGGATCACGACAGCCCATTTGATAGCACAGCAGATACGGTGGAAAAGTTCAGCATTCTGCCTCAGAACCTGCTGTCGTCTTCCTGAGATAACCTAACATCTGCGGCTTGAAAAACACCCAACATTTCAATCTGCTTTTGGCTTTCATCAGTAAGTCCTGGTAATGAATGAATAGTTGTTATTTTGCTTAAATATCAGGCATTTACAAAAATGTAGGAGTGTGGTCATAATTACATTATTACTACATTTTTCTACCATTTTTTCGTGGACTCTCTGTCAATAGTCTCCATACAAAAGAACTGCTAAAGGCACTTTGGTTGTAGGCTCAGTGCCATCACTTTGGCTTTCTGGCTTTTGAGCTAAGATTTAATCACAAAGCACGAGTTGAACTTTGTGGATATGTACTTAAAAGATGATCAGGCACCTTTAAATCAGTTCAGCCCGTGGGCCCAGAGGAGAGAAAAGTCAGCTCCGGAGTGCACACAGATGCACGGAAGCTTTTTCATCCACATGTGGGCAAACTTTTATGCTGAAGCTATATTAAATTGCTAAAGGCAAACAAAGCTACTTTGTTAGGTAGTCTTTTAGGTAGTCTTAGAGTTTATTTTTACCTGATGATGACATTTGCATTGGGAGTGAGGTACAGCAGTAGAAAGCCCACAAGGGCAGCATCAACAGAACAGATATTGAAAAGAACAAAAAAAACCCTGTTCTTTTTAAGTCCTCCATACTTGTAAATGTGAGACCTATTGCTGTGATAAATGAAAGGGTCATGAGCAAATGCACTAGAGGATGCTGAAACAGCATAGGTGTATGGAATACAACCCTGACTTCCCAGAGTGTGTTTAAACCAGTGCAGCCTGCCCAGCCTGGTCTGGCTTCGCCCAGAGTTTACTTAGGGAAAGGGTGCCTATCACACTACCCTGAGCTGTCTATCACACTAGGCATGGCTCTTGCTGTCTGGTATGGTATTTTCATAATCAACAGTGTGTTAATAACTATATATCTCATTGCCTGCCCTGCCTAGGGGCCTGCAGCCCTGGCTCCCCACCCCTTCTCGTCCTTTACCACCCCTACCTTTCCTATGAAAACAAGCTGAAAGAGCTGGGGTTGTTCAGCCTGGAGAAGAGAAGGCTCTGGGGAGACCTTATAGCAGCCTTCCAGTACCTAAAGGGGGCCTACAGGAGAGATGGGGAGGGACTCCTTATCAGGGAGTGGAGCAATAGGATGAGGGGTAACAGTTTTAAACTGAAAGAGGGGAGATTTAGGTTAGATACTAGGAAGAAATTCTTTACTGTGAGAGTGGTGAAGCACTGGGACAGGTTCCCCAGAGAAGTTGTGGATGCCCCATCGCTGAAGGTGTTCAAGGCCAGGCTGGATGGGGCTTTGAGCAACCTGGTCTAGTAGAAGGTGTCCCTGCCCATGGCCGAGGGGTTGGAACTTGATGATCTTTAAGGTCCCTTCCAACTCTAACCATTCTATGATTCTATGGTTCCTGCTGCCATGGGAAATGGAGCAGGTTCTCATTCCCTCTCTCTGGCTCTGATGGCCTGTTTACAACCATGTGTAAAGCACCAATGCCGTACGGGGGCTCTCTGTGGGCTACGGGGAGTGTGTGTTGGCTCCACTACACTTACTGGGGCACTTCTGGAGAGAAGTGCAAGAAAAATGAGGGAGCAGTAATAGAGGATCAGCTGCATCTACAGGGCTGCTGTCAAAGTATCCAAAAAGCTTTTTTTAAAAAAAACAATGTGATTGCATGTAGGAGTAATTTCAGTGGCCTGCACTTCTTAGCTCTTATTTTGTGTATTGCGGTATGTGTCAGTGAGCAGAACTTAATAACACTTCACCCATATGAACCTCAGTGATTGCATGCAGTTTCAGCAGAATAACAAAATTAATTCTCTGATGACTTCACAGTAGTTTTAGGGGATAATAAGCTGACCTTTTGCATTTATTTTGTACATAGAAAACCCTAGTAATTCATTAAGACAGGGATCTGCAGATTAACATTTTAAGCGTTATTGCAAACAACAAATTTTGTTATTTATAAAGATTTAAAATGCTACTTACTTGAACCCATTAGTGCACAAAATTTAAAACACAAGAGTAAATATATGTCATATAAGATTCAAATAATATAGGCTTCTAAAATTTACATGCTATGAATAGCAACTAAAATAATGCCAGTGAAGAATAGAGATGATATAAAATGTTATTGTTTTCTATTCTGATGATAAATCATTCATTAATCACTGTTAGTCTTATTGCCTCATTTAAAAATCAGTTACATAGATGAAACATGCTCACTTTTAGGTCATTCTTTTAATGAATAATTTTGCTGGTACATCACCACACAATGTCACAATATGGTAGTCAATTAAAATAATAAAACACTAGCTTATTTAGTAGCTAAACTAACAAATATCATTCTAAGTAGATCAAAACTTAATTTCCACCAGAGCTACAGTAGAGGCTTGTCCTAAGATTCAATATTGTTTCTCATTTTCACTATTAAAGAGTTGTTATAGCTTGAGAGAGAAATTTCTAGGGATGTGAGTTACATCACTTGTCATAATCAACTGCACATGCTTGTCATTGCCTGCTCTGGGATATTTTGGTCCTTGGAGGGGGATTATGGCCAATGCTTGTACTATTATCTCAGTTGCTTGAATTCTCTGCTACACTCTTATTATTAGAAAAAGGTTTAAGTACACAAAAACGTAGTCCATTTGTAGTTCAGATGAAGAAAGTAGTCAGGACGTTTGCTGACAGCAAATTTCATTTAGCTAGTTTTATTATAAGCAACTTACTCTACGTGTGCATTTTGCATTCAAATTGTTTTTTATTATTCATCCTTCCCTAATAATATAAAAATGCATTTATAAAGCCTGTAAGTGGTTTCTATAATAAGATTTTTAATGAGTTGGAATATTAAATTAAGTTTTGTAGAAATGCTTGAGGTGTTGTTATAACTAACTTACAAACTGTACACCATTAACTTTATCATAAAGAGTAATTTTAGCTTCTCTTCATGCAACAATATACAGCTCTGAAGTAGTAACTATCAGCTGCTTTGCACTGCAAATTGTATTTTGTTGTCTATTTAGCAGTAATATCTCTGGTTGTGATATCTGAGCCCTGCTGCAAGAGTTATCCAGCTGTTCAGTCAGCCCGGAGTGGTCTTATTCCTGGCTGGTCCTGGACTGCATTTTCAGGCCTCATGCTCTTTGCTGCATGACACACATGAGAGCATCCCAGGGGCACTGCAGCCTGGTCTGATGGAGCCTGGCTGAGACCACTGTGAGCTCCGAGAATCACATTATTTTGCTTATAGAGGAGATTCCTTAAAAGTACGAAACCGTGGAAACATCCCCAGATGTTTGCTGAGTGGCTGGTGCACAGCAGATGAAGCGTCTCTTAACCTTACGCAGCTTGCGTGTAAATCAAAATGTTTTATGTGATTTCACAGCAAGCAGCAAGTCAGAGTTCTACAGAAGTAGTTTTGGATGCTGTAGTTAAGTGTCTGAAATTAGATTGCCCCTTAATTGCCATCTACTAACAGTATAGGAAACTTACGCTCCTAACTTTTTAAAAGAAGGGAAACTTCTGGGGTCTTCCAGAACAACTATTCTTGCCTATGAGTTACTCCCCTTTGCTCCTGGCAAAAATGCCTTGTGTTGTTGCATGAGGGTTACATGCCTGGTCAGGTAACTAGGAATTTGTGCATGTCCTATCATATGACCAAACATGTCTTCCCCATAACGGGGATGAGGGAATGGGGTGTGCTCCACTTTTTGGATAAGTGGCCAACAGTAGGTGAGGGGTGAAACAACGTGCATTGCACTTAATTTAGATGCAAGAAGTTGTCTAAACAGATGATGTAAGAACCTTTCTTAGAGGTTTTGTAATTAATCTGTAAATCTACAGACGCTTGTTGTTTGTTATTCACATTTTCCTTCGCTTCATATACTCTTCATTTGCCTTCTCACTTGTTCTTTTTCTATCTGAAGCAAGGTTTGTCATACCTCAAAGTGCAGGCCACTGAAAATTCTCCCACTGAGTTGGAAGAATAACTGAGGTTTTGTCTTGATTTTGATTTTGACTCCAAAAAGCTTCAGATGGCATGAGAAAAGCTCCATTCCTCCAAATCCATGTGCTGTGACAGTGGGCCAGCCACAATAGCTTACCCTGTCTCAACTCCTTCATCTACCGAATGATGGTAATGATAGGTACCTCTGTCAAGCGCTAGGAGAAAAGCAGCATTATAAATAAAAACAGAGCATTACAATGATCTATTACATAGATTTATCACCCAGCATTAGTTGAAGTTTCTAACCCTGGGGAAGCAAGGAGCTGTTGGCGGTGCAGGCTTGGAAGCGTAATGCTATGTGTCACTCTGGCAAGATCTACATCCTCACCAGAGAAACCAATAGATAGAAAAGATGCTTCATGCTGCAGGAACAGCAATGGCATTCTCATTGCAAACAGAAAAGAAGCATTTTTTTTATTTATAATGTTTGCTTAAAGTATATTGTTACTACCACTCATTTTTAACTAAAAGATATTAAATGCTGCCAGTAAACTTGCAGTGCTGAGGAACACAAAGCTGCTGCTGAATATTCAGCAAGGGTAACTGCAGCTATCGAGGCACCCACCATTACAGCAAATGGGCTGCAACATCAGATTTTAATACATAGAGGCAATGCTCTTAAAGTGTGGCGCAGCTCAGCCGTACTGCCTCTCTTCATGAGATTGATGGGGATTCTGCTGTGCTTGCCACACTCCAGTGCAGAGCACTGGAGGGCATTCAGCTTGTTGAGAAAGGTCAAAACAAGACTACATCAGCTTCTGAACCTAAAAACTTTGAACTCTCTGCTACCTATTACAATGAATGAAGAAAAGCTGTGTTTTGATGTGTGGCATCCCAAAGAATTGCTTGAGGCAGATAAGAAAGTTACTGCTACTTAAAGGAAGGAGCAGTTGTCTTCAAGCTGGATGTCTCAAAGCAAGTACCACAGCACAGCCCAAGCAAGCTGTTGTTCCAAACAAAAACTACGTCCTCAGTGAACCAGTTGGAGGTTCAGTAACAAAGGGCTCATCTCAACAGTAACTAAAATTTTGCCATCATTGAATTTGGTTAAAGGAGAAAACCTCACTGTTTATTTTCAGGTATTATGGAAGCTGGATTAAAAAATGTTTAAAGAAATATACCATGGCCTGGCACACTTTCTACATTTTAAAAGCTTGTAATATGCATTGTTCCAGCTTGTTGAGAGATATGAGAATCTCTCTTGGCAGAACGTCAAAATAAACTTAAAATAAAGACAGCTCGATATGCAAAACCTTGGGCACAGAGCAGTGGCAGCAGCAGTAGGGAAGGCAGTGTCTCCCAGACCTGGCCTGGGTCACACACCAGCCACAGGGAGGTTCTCCACTGATTGGGGACCAATTTAGTAGGTTGTTTAGTCCCAGCCAGGGAACCTCTCTTCTCCTTAGAGCTTTGGACTCAGTGTCACCACAGCTGGGCTCCAGTCTCGCCTGTGTTACCACTTGCTGGATGAGTCACTTCAGCTCTCCAAGCCTGACTGGTCCTTTCCTGTGCCAAGGGCTTTGGAAGGGCCCCTCCTCAGCCATAAGTCTGGGCTGCACCCAGCACTGCCACTGCAGCTTCAGCTGCTGTCGCTAATGCAATGATGGGTAATACACACGCTTGACCTATGCTTATTTCTAAATATTTTAATTTTTTGCAGGTCACTAACTGCCCTGTTTGATTTTGAAAAAATATTTTTTCTTGTCTGTCTTCTTCTTCCTCACATAAAAATGGTATTCTAGATCCTAGCTTCTAATATCCTGCACATTTTGTTATCAGCACTGATGGATTTAAAATTAAGTAGAAAAAAGGACAAAACATTCATCTATTTGCTTATGTCCTCATCTGTGCACATTCATTCTGATAACTGATGCAGTATTTATACAAGCTATTTTCTTCTTTTTATGTCACATTAAATGAAGGGCGCTCAGAGAAAAAGGCAGACCTGTGCTGATCTGGGAGAAAGGTGGTGCACAACCCAGGGACTGATCCTTCTGATGTCACGCTGCTATTGATGATATGTTGAAGTACTGCTTCTTTCTTTATAAGGATGTAGACTGAGGCAAGGCAGTAATGTGAAAGACTGCCACAGAGTGTGACTCAGAGGATAGGTATGTAACTAAAAGCTTGTTGCATCCCAGCTATGGTCAGCATCACACGCGCCAGGAATTTCTTCTGGCAGCTCTACCAGGTTGTGAAAGCAAAATATTGTGGAAAGTTTCCGTTCCCCAGCTTTCCCTCTCATCTGACCAGAAATCCCATTGCATAAATATAACAGGTTCCCAGAGGGGTTTCTGTAGTCGCTTTCCTTCTTGGTCTTTTCAGGAGTGCCATTTTCTAGTTTTTGTTAAAGTTTTAATGAAGGGCAAATTAATATAGTATATAATGTTTTTCAGTTACAAGTCATGTTAGAATTTCTGCTAGTCCAATTACATTAGGTTAAGTAAAAACCTGGACATAAAAGCAGCTTTGCCTGTCTTCAAACTACATTTACTCTCACAACATTTAATAAACGTCCTACATATCCAGAATTAAGAACAACTTAAATTGTGCAGCCAGATCTGTGGAGCTCTACTGGAAATTCCACACCGCTTTCAGCTTAATTAAAATCTGCATGCTTTTATTAATAAGCTATGACAATTGCAAATGTAGGGAATAAACCAGCACATAGTTCTTTTCCAGCACTCTTCTTGCTCCTTTCTGCGTGTTCTGCTGTCTGCAAGGCTCACGCAGGTCATCCAAAGGTGCTCCTTGCATCACCATTGCCTCAACTGTGCAGCTCACCTTTCAATACTTAGGGAAATGGAGAGCAGGCAATGCAAAAGGGCTCCAGTAACCTGGATTTATGGATCATTAGAGCTACTGAGATGGAATGGTGTGTTTTAGCCACTGACCTTGAAATCTTACTCTTAACTGAAGCCATGCTAAAGTAAAAGTGAAGTATTTCTTTACAAAATCCAAAATAGACCAAGTTACAATGGCAAACAGAGAAAGAGAAGTACACTTATCTGAAAATCAAATTCAGTAGCTTGTCCTTCTTATCCTCTCTTCTCTATATGCAGCTGATAGGCTGTGGGTGGTTAACGAATCCATGCTGTAAGGAAATGCCCTCCCTCAGTCCCCAGGCTGCAGGACAGCAGAGAGCCACCAGCTGAGACACTCGCCAGCTGGCTTCCTTTTTTCCCCTCTTCCCTGCCTTGTGGATTGCTCAGTGTGTCATTCAAAATCAAATCTTCTCTCCCCTCTGCTTTGCCTTGTGTATTATTGATTCTTAATTTAGGAGAAAATTTCAAAGTTCTCCTTCTGGATCATTAAGGGCTCCTACTTTTTTGGAGACGGTTATTTCCCTCTGGTAGACTTGGCGCCAAAATTTCCAGTACTTAATGAGACTACTTAAAAATCATTGACCATTGAGAAGTAATAGACTTTCTTGGTAAGACAATGTCCAAATCTGCACTGAATCTATAAATGTGTCATACTTTATACAAGCCTATAACAGAGATTAATGCTTGTGGCTTATTATTAGCTCTTGATAGATACCATGCATGATACTAATCAACCGTTTTAGGATGATAATAGATTGGGGGTGTTTGACTTCATGTCCTACCTTATAGAGATACTCTGATAGTCTCTAAAACAGTTAAAAATCTTGATACTTGTATCGCTGAGCTGATGTTTCAGCTTCAGTTTAGTAAGGCAGCTCACACAACTCAGACAGCTAATATGTCAGGCTGTCTGTACCTCCAGGAGTGAAATGGTTTAAAAATTATCTTTCTGACCATACCTGTTGGGATCATTATATTTTTCACTGAAAGCTGAGCATATAGAGTGTGATACTACCTTGCGGCCATAGGAAATAGTCTGTAGCCAATCAAAATCCAGTAGGCATTCTTGAACACTTGGCAATTCAAAATACATTTTTTCTAAGTCCCATAAAATCTGCATTTTAATTTGTTTCTTTATGGAGTATTTTGTTGTTGCAGATATGAAATTCAAAGGTATGACTGTTTTGTTACCAAAGAATCCCGTGGTGAGTATAACAGTTTTGAAGGTACCATTGCAGTTACATTGAGACTCAGGACTCAACCCTAAACCTCTTCTTCTTCCTCTGCTGCCGCTCTGTTGTTCTGTGACTTGAAACGAACCCGTTTGTCCAACAATAAAAACATATAATAGTAATTATTACTATATGTCTTACAGAGGACTTGTGAGAGTTGATTTATACTGGTGCAGCATTTGTGATCTTTGGATGAACGGTGCTTATGACATCTAAGTGCAATGTGTTATTAAATCTTCACATCTTGTTGCAAACCTCTCCAGAATAGAGTGCTCCAGTCAAGCCTTCGCTGTACGTGCCTGAGCACCTTAACTGTAGCTCATACTCAGACTGGTTTGCTTCAAGAAGAGTAAGTCCTAACACATGAATGCTATTAACTTGGTAATTCCAGGGAACTCCAGACTGCTTTGTTTCACTTGTGTCTTTATGAGAAAAATAGAGCAAAGCCAACTGAAAGTGAAGAAGGTAGAAGAGTGTAAAAATTAGTCCGGAAGTTGATTTTTTTCTTTACATTTTCGTTACTCTCTACCTGCAGTATTAATGCATTGTCCAGCTGAGTATGGTTTTGACAGGGCACTGCATAGAGCATCGCATCTAATTTCCAAGTGTGACAGCCAAAGGAAGCACACTGCAAGTAACAGACATACCTTGGATACTATAATGACAGTGTTTTATTCTGTTGTTTCCAGTGATAAAAATGTGTGGTGTCTGCATGAGAATACGTTGTATACTAAAACTTTTCCTTTCTAACTGAGCATGTATGCCTGCTGTTTCTCTACCATTAAGAACATGCCTTTAGCACAGTTAGGCAATCAAAAGCCAGAGCTTTTAAGGTTTATGTCTGGTGGTCCCTAAGCTTTAAGTATGGGATCATCTCAGCAACATTTTGAAATATAAATACAACTAAGAATTAAAATCAGTGCAGGGCAATTTGTGTCTGAACTGAAATAATAATACAGAGCTGAAAAAAGAGTCTAGAGATATGTAAACAGAGTCTCTAAGCTTTCAGGACCATGTTTGTGCAGAGCCGTATTTTGTTCAGCAGTGCATGTCTATAATCGGAGGGAGCTGCATTGCCTCAGGTCGGATTGGAGCTGTGAAATATTTTTTGCCTCCAAATACCCCGTTCATCCTGATGAGCACTTGTATGTGTCAGTGGCCTTGATGCCTTCTCGCTCACACCAGCAAGTTGCCGTGCCCCGAGGCCAAGGCTTAACTCTGCCTGCCCTTGTGCAGAAAACAGGAGGGCTATGACTACCCTGACACTCCAATCCATTTGAAAACCTGCACCAGGACTGCAGCAATACAGTATTTTTATTACTTATCACAAGATGATGACTTCTACTTTACATGCTCTGTGCCTGTAATGGTTGTAAATGATCAGCTTTTGCCCTTTTAAAATCGTATTTACATCTCCTAAGTCACCACATTAGATAGCAAGCACAATATTGGACTGCTATCTGAACTAAAAAAATAAGTAAAGAACTATAGACATGTAAATTTGACATAAGGACGATTGCTATGGTCCAAGTCTGGAAGAGTCATCGTATCACTGGACTGCATCTCATACTCCTGACGGCATTTGTTAAAAGATGCTGCTCTTCATGGGGGAGTTGAGACAATAGCTGTTGTTTATTCTCAAAATGCAGATATCTTTGTTGGGTTCAGATATTGCAAAAGGTTAATGAGATATTCTGTCACATGTGGCCAGAAATTCTATGAAGTTTGCAAGTAGGTGGTTAGTAATGCAGTGAGTGTGACAAGCTGCTCTTTTTCTCCAGCTACATCAGCACTCCTAAAGGACAGCAGACTACACTGAAGATTACTCTCAAAATTATAAAGTACATTAGTTTTGGCCACAGCAAAATAAAGTTGTTGTTTTTAAATAATATCCATTCTGTATAATGAATTTAAGAACAGTATTCTTTCTGCCTTCCAACTCTAATCTGTTGCTCTTCTATCTGGCACCAATTTTCAGATTTCCAGAGGGATTTGATGTGCCTTTTACCACATAACGTTTCTGAAACTGTTTATGCTACATAAGAAAGAAAACTGTCTGCTTTGTATGGTTGATAAAGCAAATTACAATTTTCAAATGGAAAATACCATTTATTCTAGAGAGAAATATTTGCGACCTCAGAAACATTTGGATTTTTCTGTTATTTCCAAATTACAAAGACAAAAGGAGTTAGGTTTGACAAGGAAAATTACTGGGGTGCCCCTGATCTGTTTTCCCTACTTTGCCATAAATGAGATTTTTGTTTAGAGTAGCAGGTCAGCTTTAAATTACAGCTAACATAGCATGAAATTCCTATGGAGCAGGTGGAATAAAAATAAAAAAAAAAACCATCCCAAAACATTAGCCTATGGATTGCTTTCTGGTGTTTTGAGCCTTGTAGCCTAAGGTACAGCAGAAGTCACTAGTTCTACTTGTGACAGTGAAGTCTTCAGATTACATAGCTCTTCGTGTCCATGATACCGCAGCTCCACACTCACCAGGCCAGCTGTGCCATACTGCAGCTCCGGGGGGTACCCACATGTCCAAAAATCTTGTTTGGAGGGTGGGAGTAAATTCACGAGTCTGAGCTTGAGCAGGATCCTGGGAAAGGGCTTTAGTATTTTCTCATGGATTGATGAAAGGCACTGGGTACAATGCTGGGAGAGTTTTAGATGCAGGAAAAGGGTTTTATGTGCATCTATTCTGAGCAGATTGTCTTCAAATGGTTTCACAAGGTATTTGTAGCTTTTACTGAAATTCTCTAAGGCTTGCCAGCTGCGTTGACTGTATTTATTCAGTTACTGAAAAGACTGTAATAGCAACTGAACACTGTAATTGGTCCTCACAACCTGGATTTCTTTTCTGATATTAGTGAAACTGCTATTCATGTCTACCTTCTTGCATGCCAGCAACTTCCCTTTTTCTGGCTGTCTGTTTTTCTAAAACTCAAAAGCAGATCCTGGTTATAAGCTATTATTAAAGAACTCTGTCATACAGGGTATGCCATTTGAGTCAAATTTGCCTCCTATGTATACGTATTGAATTTCCCACTACTGCACACTACAGGAATCACAGTCCTGTGAAACTGATATGCTAAAAACTATTTCAGCTGAGTAGATCTGAAAGAATAATTTTACCTAGACTATTTACTACAGAAAGATGTTGAAGTGATACCAGTTAAAGTGCTGCTAGAAAAACAGGTACGTGGGTAGAGTGTGTACAGTAAAGCAATTAAATACCATAATGCCACAATACGTCACCTTAGCTGCATTTTCCTAAGGGTGTTTATGATACCCAAATCCTGAAGTGAGCAGCATGCGAGGACAGCATGAGAAGACAATAATAAAGAGTTGGGGAGACACTATGATGTTTGATATCCGCCGTATTTTTGAGCATAGGAACTGTATGAAGGTTGTTGGCGCCATTGTAGTTTCACACAGCCAGGAACAGAAGCTGACAAGAAAGCTGCTTCTATGACCTCTTAGGTAAGACAGAAAGTGGCTGATGAGGTGGGTGAATATATATTTTATCTTCTAATTTCTGAATTTATCAATTCAAAAGAGATTGTGTCTTTCCAGGCTGCTTTAAACTGCAGTGTCTTGCCCCAAAAATCATTTTGGCTTGCCCTTGGCTTTGGGTCAGCTGCAGTTCACTCACACTCCGATAGCTGGTCTAGTGCCGCAGCAGTCAGCCTCTTGAAATGGTACTATAGATCCATCTCCCTGCATTACTGAAAGAAATGCCTCAACAGCAGTCATCTTAAAGGCCATGATGTGTCAGCATGGCACAATGAACAAATCGTCTTTTCATTGTTTCCTTTCTAACTTATATATAAGCTTTATATATATAAGCTTATATATAAGCTTATATATAAGCTCCCTGTAAAGCTTTTAACGAGAAATTACTCCATGGACTACGGTAGTTGGAAAAAATATGGAAACAGGTTCCCATCCCAGAAAAGTAGTCCAGATTCCAAAAAACATACTATTCTGAACTGGGAAGCATACTCCAAAGCTGCTATTTTTTGGTGAAAAGTCTTACTTTTACAAAAAAGTGTTACTCCATGGGACTATAATTCACATAAATATTTCCAACAAGCTTCACTCCAAGGACTTTCTTACTTATATCTTTAAAAATAAAGAAGCTGTTTTCAAGTCAGCAGTGTGCATGAAGCTGCCTGTCCAGTGATGACAGAATAAACTGCCACGATAGTTTTTATTGTTAAAAATGTTGTAATAATGTAGTTTAATAACTTTGTGATTACGATAGAAGGTTTTTTAAAAAAAAATATTTCTTTTTGTAAGAGAAGAAGGGGTTGATCCCCTCTACAGTTAACAATGGTGCAGTCATTTCTCCCTTCAAGAACACTATACACTGACAAGAAAATATTGCCTTCAATGTTAGGAATGGTTTATTGCTTTCAAAGTTTTCATACCAGTTGAGAGATTTCATTTTCAAAGATTCTCACTCTGGAGGAATGCTTCTTTGAGGATTTCCTCACAGAAAGAGGTGTCTGCCTTGAAGATTTTCATTTTTCAAAAAACAGTCACATTTCTGGGGTGTCCTCTTTGAAGACATTTTTCTGTAACACTTAAAAGGTTTCCATTTTGAATATCTTTTGCCACCACAGACAGCACCCATTTGAAAATGTTTTTCCTCTGTGATATTCTTTTTGATAATTTATACAGTCTTGTGGGAGTCCATAAAATAATCCTTATTAAAAAAGCCCAGGAACATAATGCGGTTCCTGAATAAGGTGCAAAAAGGTTTGGAAGAACTTCTGTAGGATGGGATGTTATGAGAGCACAGTTTTGGAAAAATGGTACAAAAATTATTCCATTTTCTAACATCAAAGAGTAAAGTGAAAAGGTGAACTCATTTGTCACTTATATGACCTTTTAAAAATTACTGTGAGACACTTTTTACTCCCTTTAAATTATTTGAGTTCAGAGTTCAAGTTCTGGTATTCCTGAAATCAATAGCAGAAGTCCCATTTCAGTCCAGCTGTGCAAAGAACATTCTTTGAAATTGCTATTTTTCTTTGTTTGAGAACGTATTGCTTTAATTTACTATGTTATTGGGGATTTGGAGTTTTTTCCTTGCTGAAGTTGAGTTTTTAAAAAAATGTATGTTTTCTCCATGTCTTTTTGTCACCTTTTTAGTAATCGTAATTAGCATGTCGGTAAAACTAGGCAACCTCAGACCTTTTACAAGACTGGGCTCATTATGTATGTTACATAGTCTTCTGTCCAATGTTCATCTGTGAGTTAGAGGGTGAGTCAAAATATATCTAAGCAGCCCCTTAAGCTTGTATCTAAGCCTAGTTTTGGGATATTTACTCAGGTTGTGGCTTAAATTTCTGGCCTGAGCTCACTCTTGTCTGCAGGGTACAGAGCAGGAAGGGCTCTCAGACTGCAAATGAGCAGCTGGAGGCAGGAGAGTTGGAGTCTTGGGGCTCTCCTCTGATAAAAGTGACTGTGAGTCCATCTAGATTGCTTCAGTGCAAAGTCAAACCAGATGAGTTTAGATCACCCGCAGCAGTGGATTTGCTTGATTTTGCACTGGAACAGAAGAAAAGCACCACCACCGCAAAAAACCCCACATGGGATGAGGAGGTTAATCATTGCCACCTCTCAGCTACCAGTCGCCACCCACCTGCTGAGATGTTATGCCAGACTGGCCACTAATTTGCACAAAGCAACGGCTTGCAAGGGAGTCACTGAGCTAAATGCTTGAGCTCAGTTAAGTTAGCCATACCTTTATGTAAGAGTACCATTATTCAAATGCCAAAATTCAGGCATCTTCACTGCAGCTCAAAACTAGAAATCATCCTGAAGTCCCTAAATTCTTACTTTGTTACCTGCAATACTGATCGGCAGAAGTTGTTGTAAGAATGAGAGACTCTCTAAGAATTAAAGCTAGTCTTTTCTGATTGTGGGTCTTTTATGTAACCCACACATAAAAATAAGCATTACGTAATGATTTAAAAAGTATTGTGGTTAGAGATTTTTTTAATGGGTTGTACGACTGTCTGGTAGGTGGGACAGCTATGCGGTCTGCAACATAAAGATCTAGGCTGGTAAAAGCACACATCATTAAGGGAGCAGTCCTCATCAGTGCAGCCAGGTGAAATCTAGGTTCTCACAACCAATTCAATTACTTTACTGAGAGACTTGGAGAGCAATCATAGCTTTAGTGTTGGAATATTTCACCTGTGTCTTGTAGAGTGCCTTTAGACCCCTGTTTGTGACAACAGAAGGATCTACGCATTTTTTTTAGATCAAGAAGCAGAGAACTTCCTACCCTTTGTCTTATAACCTCAACAGACATCTTTGCATTCAGAAAAAAAAATATTCATTTCACTTCATTTCCTTGACAGAATACAGCATTCTCTTCCCAGAGCTGTAACCCTGGCTGTCCACGACCCACAGCATGATTTTCACTCCACTACCTGAGGCAAAAAACAAGCAAACCCTATAGTATGAAAGATGTATGCAATCACCACTGGCATATAATGTTTGTAATAAAAAGTAAAACCGATCTCCAGCCCTGAAGAAAGTAAATGTACAAGTATTTAATCATGGTGGTAGAAAAAGGGGGGTTTGCTCTGGAAAATAAATTTTCAGGTGTACATAGTGCAGGCAAGAGAGGGAAAGTGGGCTGGCAAATAATGATCTAGTTGTCAAGAATGGACTTTTGTACCCATATGAACATTTACTGAAGTACAGTATGAGCTATGTCATATGTTTTGGTGTTTGAGATGGAAGTGAGCGGTAACATTCCCAGCCTGGCCAAGATAAGCTGTCTTTCTAGCAAGGATGCTAGGAATAAAATCCTGGAGAGCAGCCTCTGGGATTCACACCAGCAAGACAAGTTCTGACCTGAACTTGAAGAAGAGACATTTATTTAGGGCGCTGTGCTTTTAAGAGTTACTCGATAGCTTCAAAACTTAGTTCAATAAAACAAAGTAAATCAACACAGACTGCTGGGAAGAAATGTTGATTAAGGATATTGTTTACAGGAGCACAAAAAGATGAATAGCTACTAATAAACATTGGGAATTTGCTCAAAGGCATCTGGGGAATTTATGAAGTTGATAAGAACTGGCTTAAGATAGAATAATGTGGTTTAATATAACAAAGACTGGTAAACTGAATGATCAACCTTTCTCATCTGTTGTACTAAGCAACACCATTCAATGACACTACTGTTAATAATATGAGGAAACTAAAGAGACACGGCTATTTAGTTTGGTGATAGGGATGAGTGAAGAGTTGGAAATGTATAAGTGCACGTAATAGCAAAAAGTATCATATTCTTTGAAGGAGTCACTAGGTTTCAGTTTTAGCATAATCTGATTGAAACAACATGATATAATTTTAAAACAAAAAAAAGAATTTGTTGAAATTGTCTGCCCAAAGCTCTTGAGAGAAACAAAGTTGATACAGGATTAACAGGTACATTATTTCATATATTAATAACATATTAATTCTAATTTATTAATACTAGATTATTAAAAGATATTAAATGAAGGGCAAGAAAAAATGGTCTATTTTTTACAGTAGAGGGAGGTCACTGGTAGCGTACCACAGGGACCTGCACTGCTCAGCATATTCTTAAATGATCTGGAAAAAAGACTGATTATCGAGGTGACCAGGTTTGCTGATGATGCTGAATTATTCATGGTAATAAAAACAAAAGCTGACCGTAAAGAATTGTGGAAAGCTCTCATGATACTGTGTGACTGAATGATAAAATGACAAGTTCAATTCTTTGCTGAAAAATGGAAGTAATATGCAAGGGAGAAACCAAGCCAAACTATACATGCAAAATCCTGGAATCTAAATGAATGACTTCCACACAGCAAAGAGTGCTTGAGTTGTGGGGAGTTCTGTGAAAACATCAGCTCGTGGCTTAGCAGTATTCAAACATGCAAATGAGATTGATATTGGCAGAAATAAAGGAATATAAACCCAGAAATAAACCAGAAAACATTTATTTTGCACCTATATATAAAGCCATTGGATTTGTAACTGGAATAATGAGGACCATTATGTTCTTCTAGAATAGGACTAGTAAAGGCGACAAAAAAGGCAAAACAAATTATTGAAAACACGGAACGACTTCTAATAGAGGAGACATTAAATTTACTAGGACTCTTGAAATATAACTGAAGATGATATGATGAAAGTATATGCATTCATGAACAACGTGGTTAGGTGAACAGGGGAAATTATCCATATATTTTTTTTAACAAAAGAACTGCTGGACATTGAAGGAGATTATCAAGGAGTGGATTTGAAAATTTTTTTTCACACAATGATTTCTTAAATTGCATAACTTGTTGCCCTAGAATGCTGCTTATATCAAAAAGTGCTCAGGCAAATTCTTAGACAAGATAATCTCTGAGAGTGTGGATGCTATTTTTTTCCCCCAGCAACTCCAGGGACTCAATTTGGGACAATGTACTGCAGAAAATATCTTTGTGTGCTTCCTAATTCCCACAATCTTTCACTAAGCATACACCACTAACTACTCATACTGCTGCTGAACAACACAGACTGTTATTTATTAGCTGTTCTTGAAATAAAAAGGAAACAACCAATGAAAGTGAAACATCTAAATATATCAATGATCAACGGAAATCATTTTGGAAAACAACGTATTATTGCAGCAATAAGATTGCTAGGATTTTAAAAGTATGGAACTTTTGTACAGCTAATAATAATATCTACACTTAAATTTTGGTTGGAGTAAAACAGATAGAGGATATAAGCCCTCATGTTTTGTAATAAAACCACCTCCAATGGGGAGGGTTTCGCTAGAGGTGTTTTATTGAATGGTTGCCTGTTACTGGACATTTTTGCCACCTTCTGATACATCTGGTTCAGAACCTCAGCAGGAAGTTTACAGGTCCTAAGGACAAAGGGGTGGTTTTGGTAACAATTGTTTTCTGACCTTCTCAAACACGAGAAAGCCAAAGCAAAGACTAACTCTATCTACAGAGAAAACACATGACCAAGTCATTGTTTATACTATCACAATGTCCAAAATATGGTAGACATTTTACAAGGCATCCAAAAGCATACTAAAAATAACTTAATAGTAAGAAAAGGCAAAGTTACATGAAGAGGAAAGCAGAACACCATGCTCAACAAACAAATGAGCAAGAGGATGCTGTGGCATTTTTTTAGTAACACGCTGATTGTTACTATTGTTTTTTCCCTTCTAAAATTAAATGCTCTAGGTAAAATCCCAATGGATTAATTATAACTTTTATTGATGATTTCAGGGGGACTATCACATCCATTATTTCACCAAGATTTTCAAACTCGGTTCCAGTGTCTTTTCTGCTATAAACACTCAACACGCACTCCTCAGTCTCCCTTATATGGAAGAGCATCTAACTCAGAGGATAAACTGAATGAGAATTAGCTCACTTAATCAGATGGATTCTGGTAGGCGTCATGAAAGAAGGAGAAAATGGGAATATTACAAAAGCGATGAGAAACACAGGTTCAAAGATGACATTACTATAAAGGTAAAGGAGGGAAGCAAGACAGGCAGCGAGGTGGAAAGTCAGATGGAAAGACAGATTTTCTACTAATTGCCAGAAGTAGAAGGATCGGTACTTCTACCAATACAGAACCGGAGAAGATGTATTTAGATTTATAAAAGGGACCTCCCCCACCCCAAAATCCCCAATGCAGTGTGACAATAACTAGGAGCGAAGGCAGTGGCAAATGAGAGAAACCAACTAAAACCACAAACTCCAGTGGTGCAATGCCTAGTAAACACGCCACGATCTACAGGAATGATATATATATGGAGCAAATATGTAAAAATGCAGTGGATATAGAGATGGTTATAAACAGTTCTAAAACTCTGAAGTCCTCAATATTACTTTCAAGCATAGTACTTTGCTAAGACATGTAATCAGTAAAGAATGCTACAACTAGCTACCTTTTTTTTTAAAAACATAAGAATATTGAAAGCAAAAAAGTAAATAATAGTATTTGGCATTATGAACTTTATACAAAATCTAAGCCAATGAAATATATCCTCTTATATTCGCTATAATATATCCGCTCATATCCTCTATCTGTTTTACTCCAACCAAAATTTAAGTGTAGATATTATTATTATGAAACGCGGGGGATTTTATGAGAATAATAGTTTCAGTGACAGACTCCCAACAGACTTAACACCAGATCAAAACACAGATAACAGAGATGTTTTGAATACTTTTTGATATCTTTCTGGGTTTGGGATCTTTCAGGAACATTTGGATCACATTTGCAAATGTTCCTTCACAGGTATAAGTCTATATATATAGACTTACATATAACGACTTTTTTGTCTGAATACCACCTAGGATTGTCCCATGAACAGCTCTTTCTAGACACTGTACCAAATATTGTAAGATTTGTGATGAAATACTGATATCTGGCAAAAAAAAAAGAGGGGGTGTGTGTATTTCCTAATAGCCACGTAGGGCAAATTTGTCCCTGATAAAGCAATTTACAGAGAACCATGGCTACACCAATTTCTGTGCAGCCTAACTCCCTGCAATAGTTCATTTGTACGTTAATTTTAACTATTTTCTGAAATGTTATTACTGGTCAGCTATAGAACCAACAGGTGGTTTCCTTGTAAACGACTGTGGAGCCGCGGGCACCCGGGGGTGAGGGCCGGGCCTCCCGTCGGGGCCGGGGTGTGGAGGGTGCCTGGGCCTGACGCGGCCCCTCTCAACGTTCTCCATGAGGAGAAGGGCCGGGCTCCCGGCGCCGGGAAGCGCTGGAAACTCTCTCCGGGCAACAAGTGCTGTCTGGCGGCGCAGCTGAGGCCCCGGGCGGGGCGGCAGACACCGCCGACGGACGGAGGAGCCCCCGGAGCGGGCCTGCCCCCCCCGCCCCCGCGGCTCTCTCTCCGGGCAGGACCGTGAGCCGACCTCCCCAGAGGCGACCTCCCTCTCTTGCACATGCAGGAAGGCTGTCTAAGTGCGTTGGGACAGGAGAAGCAGGAGGTCTCTCCACAGACCACAGCGCGAGTCCCGCGCGGTGCGTGAGGAACTCACTGCCGCTCCCCCCCGCCTCCCGCCCCAAGTGGGGCCGGCTCGGTCCGGGCAGCTGATGGCAACAGCTTCAGCGGCGCGGAGGGCGCATGCCCCGGCGGGTGGCGCATGCTCTGTGGCGGTGGGGGACGGGGAGCAGAATCGGGCGCTCGGCAACGTTCGGTGGTTTCCGTGCAGGCCCGGCCGCCATTTTCTCATAGCCTCCCCGTACCGGTTGCCCGCGCGGCTGTCTGTCCCGCTTGCCCGCGCTTTGTCCTGCTCGGCGATGGACGGGTGAGTAATGACCGGGGAGGAAGGCACTGCCGCGGTTGTGCCGCCGGTGGGGGGTGGGACCTGTCCCGGTGCCGGAGACTCGCTCCCCGCCTCGGCGGGCGAGTGTCTCCGGGTCTGTAGGGAGCGGCCGCTGCCCCGGCGGCGGTGGGGACAGGCGGGCTTCCCGCTGCGGGACGGCTGAAGCCCGAGGCCCAGTGCGGAGTGCGGGTGGGAAAGGGGGCTCAGCCTCTCCGTAAGGCGGGCACCTCGGTAGGGTCTTCGTTTAAATTGCTGAGGGCTTTGGGCCGCCCCATACTTAGTGTAGTGCCCGAGACGCGGGGTCTCACTGTAAAGAGGGGGCGCGATCTGTCCCCATGTGTCCCCGCCAGAGCCTCTGGTCCTTTCCTTCCTCCCCCCCACCATCGTCCCCCCAGCCGTGGGGTGCGGAGGGACGCTCCGCGGGGCCGGGGTTTGTTTTGGAGCTGGCTGGAGGGAGGAGCAATACCAGTAGGAGCCAGATGTCGAGCTCTTTTGTTTTCAGAAACTGCCTAATAAGCCCTCTGGCTTCCCCCCCTCCCCAGGTAGAAAGATGCCTTTGTGTGTGCTGGAGAGTGGCTGTAAAAGCCAAAGAAGGGAAGGTTTTGAAGGAGTCCAGCCGTACGGGACAGTGAGGGCCCTGGGTCCTGGCCGGGAGCTGGGGTGGGCAGTCCCTGCACACAAGGCCTTCTGTCTCTTGGACCTGGAACATCAGGCTGGTGGTTGTAGCCTTCGTCAGTGTAAATACAACACATTCCAGCTTTCCTATTAAGTTGTTTACTCTCCTTCAAACAGAGAAGCAATCTCCTTGTATTCTTTAAGCATATAGCCTTTCAACTGTGAGACTTTTAAAGGCTTTTTTATGGTTAGTTGTGGTTCTAACGTTGGGAGTTGCCTGAGAAGTCTTGTCATTAATGAGTATTACATTATGGAATGCTTTCACGTATTCATGTTCTGCCTTCATTGTTTGGTTTTTTTTTTGGTGTGGGATTATGTTATGTGCTGTGAGCTCTGATGTCACAGCCTCTGAGAAAAAGTTGTACCTTGACATACCTGTTGCAGAGTTCCACATAGGTGTACCTGATTAAATTTCATATAGGTGTACCTGAACAATGCGTTCTTTTTTTGAAGCTGATTTCAAAAATTGTGTTAATTGCTTTCTTCTGTAAGAACATCTGTAGGACAGGTTATGCTGCTAAACTACCTGTCTTGTTAAGAAGATGTGTGAGAAAAGCTCTGTACTTCCTTCTAAATTATTTTATTTTCACCCTATGATATCAGGTACTCCAGAAACCTGAGTTTCCTAAATAAATTTCCTGGCAGTGCTGCTTTGGAGTAATGTTTACTTGAAACTTGGGACTCTTTTGGAGAAGCCTATAAGCTGGGGGAGCTCAGTGGCTTTTGTGAATTTCTTATGTACATCAGTACTTCAGTCCTGCTCTATTCTTTGAATGTGTTTTCTTCATTGGGGAAGTTGATGGCTATTTTGATTCTTCATTATTTTGGCATTGCAATACATTGAAAAATTAGTTTTATGAGGATGAATTGTTTGACTTGTGGTTTTTTTTTCTTTTTTTACAGCATTGTCACTGATGTTGCAGTTGGTGTGAAGGTAGGATGTACACCTAGCAAATAAGGGGGCAAATTGTTGATATGAAATGAACTACTTTGAGCATCAGTAATTGCAAATTGTAAGATTTTTAACTAGTCATTGTCAGCTGATATTTAGTCAGCAGTATATGCTTTATTAACCAAAAATCCCTATACGTTAATTCAAGGCTCTACACAAAAGACTTTCCAAGGTACTGAACTGTAAACAGTGGTTCTAGATTAATGTAGTGATATCAGCTTCTTATTTTAAAGCTTAATTTTGCAGATTTTTTCCCAAAACAACACTTTCTCATAGTTGCATGGTGACTGTAAAAAACAAGTTTTCTCCTCTCCGCTCTGTCCCGCCCCTCCTTTTTTCAAAAGTTACCACTGAAGTTAAAAAACAAGTGACAGTCTATAATAGGACACTAAAATATGGTAGGTAGAATTTGTTACGTAGACAGAGAGGTGGGCATTTGCTTTGCTGTTTATTTTTCAAGTTCAGTTGTGGATTTATCATATTTGTTTTAACAAGGAAAGAGTTTCCAAATGGTTGTTAATTTATTATTTATTTCACTTTTATGTTCAAATCTGCTGCAGGAATTAGATCAGTACTTCGTAGACTCAGCAGACTGAGAAATAATCGAGAATGCAAAGATATATGGAGCAAGGGAACCTAGGTTATGTTAACAAATGCATGCAAGAAATTCCATTTCAGTGGTAGAAACGTAGAATTTTTCTAATGCATACAGTTAAGTCTCCACGTTTGTCCAAGGACTTTGTAGCTGTACTACGTAACTGCCTTTTCACCTGGAGCTGATCTATGTTAACTGCTTGGTAAGCCAGGTTTTGTCTAGTAAAGCTCTTTGGCTAAGATTCAGTATTTGTCCTGCTGGATTTGGACTAGTTCTTACTAGCTAGCCTGTAGATACAGCAGCTACTTTGTCAGGTGTACCTGTATTATATTTCTGAGCAAGCTTGCTTCTGGGAGGATCTGTAAGAAGTCAGTTGTATAGGTTATGGACCCATCTGGCTCTATATGTTCGTGCACTATTGGAAACAAGCTTAAAATCGCTCTCTGAATCAAGAGGAAAGTGTAGTTATTGTAGTTACTTATTGAAGTAGTTCTGTGGGAGTTAATCCCAATCAGAATTACAAACTGGAAGAATTCTTTCTTTGTTACTTGGGAAGACAGAATGTTAACTGATTAAAATTTTAGGAATATATTTGATAGTTTGGAGGAATACCTAAGGAAGTTCAAGTCTTTCAGAAGTAAACTGCCCTACATGAACAGCTTTAGGGCAAAACAATTTCTAAATTGCCCTCAATCGTTTCTAATGAGGAAGCAGTTTCAGGTAGATGGTGTATTGCTTGAACCCTAAATTCTGATGTTCTCACTTCAGGAGAAGTAAATGGATTCAGTATCCCTTTCATTCTTAACTATGAGTGACTTAGAATCTTATGAGAATTTGAGCGTTCATTAAATACTTTGTGTGTGTGTAGTGCAATTTTGGAACCATATTTTCAGAAACTAGCCAGCCAATGAAATAAAGACACTTGAGATGACATATCTGCTGCTTCTATTGATTGCAGAAGTTATATTATGAATCTAATATAAGAAAGAAGGCAAGACAGGCGTATCAGAGTTAGTGATTAAAATAAATACAAGGAAAGGCACAGAAGTGTCAAAAAGATGTGCTCTTTGCCATGTAAAAATGGACTTACTCTCTGGATTTTAAAAGGAAACCATTAGTGCACAGAAGTAGTGTGGGGGTAAGTAGAAAGGGTGATAGTTTTCTGAAGAAACCTGTTAAATATGGGAAAAATAAACTGCGTTGTATTCTGCAATTATCTCAAGATACTAATAAGAGTGGAAAATAGTCTTTTCTTGCTGACTGATGCCTGCAGTTTGGGTAGCAGTCTAATGGTAGCTTCAGTAAAGTTTTGTGGAAGGCCATGCGAAACATTTTTCCTTTATGTTCTCCGGTGACTGTTCATTGCTTCTGATGAACTGGTATTTTGAAGTTGAGGAATGCTTTACCTATAGGTGGTATATAAACAACTGGGAACATTGATTTGGCCTTTCCTTGGTTGTTTCTTCTCTTTGGAGTGCTTTGGGAATGTGTAGAGAGCAGCTTTGGAGTCCAAGTAGTTGCATCAGCAGTTTTAATGCTTTTTTGACACTGCTTTTATTGTGACTGGATAGCCATTGGAAGTGGACAGGGATTTACTTGTGTGAAATCAACTTATTTAGGATATTTGTTTGACCTGGTGCTTTCTTGAGATTTTGCACCTACTGTACATATGCTGATCAGTTATACAGCATGTTTCTGATACATTCAATTCTACTTGGAGAAAGGGATTGTGACATAGGACCAGGATTGTGCCATATGGCCCTGTTTTTTAGGAAAGATTTGCTTTTCATCGTCAGTCCTGTCAGTACAACTTTGAAAATAGCTATTGTCTGGCTGGTTTCTCTTAAACAGAAAAGTGAACGTGTTATATTTTTAAACCCGTTTGTGAAAGAGTAATAGTAGAAGTTAGCTACTGCAGTCTGGGAATTGTCTTCGAATTAAAAGAAGCTTTTGAGCTTTGGGGACTGCATGTGAGCAAGGCAAGTATAAAGTAAAAGGAGTACTTGCTTATAATGTTTTATTAACAGTTTTATACTCTCTAGTTACTTGCTAATAAAGCTGCTAAATTTGAAGCTATTACCATTTATTTGTGCTCTACGCTTTGATTTGATTTTAAACACTTTTGTTCATCTCACTGTCAAATGTTCAATCTCGATTTTATTTATGTGTTGAGTCATCGGAGATTAACAACAAAAGGCGAGGAAAACATAAAAAGGAGGTGGAAAAAATGATAAATACTATTTGAAAACTTGGTTTACATAGAGTAAATGTGGGGACTTATGCAACTCAGAACGCAGTGGGAGCATGCTTCCCAGCTAGAATCTCAGAGGAGCAGTGTGCTTTAATGTCTGAAAGTATTGGAACGCGTCAGAACCCAGTCATCTTTTAAGTACGTAGGAAATAGTTCATATTTGATTTGGTCTGTAATGTCTTGTTTAGCTTACCTAGGATTCATGGAGACAAGGAAATGTCATTCTGCACACATTTCACCCATACATTACCATTTACAAAATAATACAAAAACAATGAGCTTTAGCTCTGTGTCTGATGTTACTTTGTGAACTCCTGTTGTATAGAAGCAGCTTGCCTATTTTTGAATAGAACAGAGCTAAGGATTCCAGTAATGACAGTGTATTACGTAGTTCGTTGATTTATTTTTATAATTTTCAGTTTCTTGAAGAAATTCTGTACATTTTAAATTTTTAGATTTCCTCATGCATACTTTTAAAAATTGCCATATTATATATAATGTTTGCCTTTTTAAAAAAAGGTACATCTCGCTTACCCTGTTTCTGTTATATGAGGTACTTAGTCACTAGAAATGAAATGGCCTGCTAGTTAGTTTCTAGTCTCAAACTTCTCATTACTCGCTGGCTATATAGATTTGAGTATCAGAATCTAATAACTGGTTTGAATTGCTGTCTTGTGTTCTCTTTAGAGTTATGATGCTTTAATCTGGGTAAGCAAACTGATTTGGCACTTGGAATGGTAGAGCATTTTCAATTGTTGAAATGAATGTATGAGGTACATAATGTCTCTTTGGAGTAATTAAAAGAGTCTTTGGAGGGGTATAAAATGTGATGTAAAGAATATGTGTCACACAGGTGCAGGTAATAATGTAGGTGAACTTTTGGTGTATGTTGAAGATGGTAGTTCTCTTACACTGTATTTCAGTGTGTGCCACTTTAGTATTATGTATCATCTTCCTCCTGGATGACATGTGTAGCTGTGCAGTAAATGGGGCCTGAACAATTAAGTGACTCATTTTGTGTACTTACATTGCACATTTCAGAATGGCTGAAGTGTACTTCTACCTGATGGGAGAAAAGAAGCAGTCATTCCTTCATGGGTGCATTTGGGAATTTGTAACATTATTGACGCTGCTTTGAGCTACACTGGCCAAAAACTGAGCTTCAGCTGCCAAGTGTGGATGGCCCCAATTATACCTGGGAGGGAAAACTCATATATTCCTGTAAACATAGTTTTGTAGTGTTTAAAGATGTGTGAATGGCCTTGTCCCCCAAAAGTCAGGGCATCAGCCTTTGCAGCATGCTTAAGAAGAGACAATTCTTCCTGTGTATTTAGTTGGTTATGTTAGAGTTGGGTAGAAGATGCTAAGAAGTACTGTCCTAAAACTTTCTAATGGCTTTCCAAACGGTAACGTGTCACAAAGTTTCCCGTTTTTCCTGGTTGCTGAAATTTAACAGGGGGAAATACAATAGTATGGGGGAAGGGCAGTAGCTAAAACCAGAAGACTGATGAGCTGATGGAGAAAAAAGGAGAGAGCATAAACTAGCAGTGTCTGTAAGTACTCTTAAAGCATTTTCCGCTGCTTTGTTTTTTTTTAATTCAAGTTCTGAGGGTTAATCTCTTCCCTTACAAAATTATAGAACACTGACTGTTTTTTGCTACTAATAACTGAGAGTTTCCTTGTGATGGAAACAAATATTGTGGATATATTGTGACTTCTTATTTGAACTGTACACTGCATAATGAAAATATGTGTAGAAAAAGAGTAAGTTAGAAATTCTAGCAAGTTGTCAGAAGATAAGTTTCGCCAAAACTTAAGATAACGAGAAAATCTAGTTAAATAGCGTTTTCCTTTCAGTTTCCTGTTCTGAAATCTATTTTGCCTTTGGTGTTGTAATTCTAGCTACTTCAATAATAGGAAGGGAGTGGTAGGATAAAAAGCTGTTTAACTCATTCATGTAGCCAAATGCTATGTGATGGTCTGTTTTATTGTATTTACGAATTTAGAATGGTAGTTTTGGGCTACCTTGTGTGTCTAATATAATTGCTACTAGATTGTCAGTAGGTTAGACAAAGAGTCTTCTAAGGGCAGTGATATCAGAAAAGTGGGTTGTTTGTGAATTGGAGGAACTGTTTCTGTTTTAATTTTATGTTAGCTAGGATGATGGTTTTAATCAACTTTTGTGTTCAATAATACTTAGTTGGAGCAACAGTTGGCAGTAAAAAATGTGCAGAATGTTCTAGCAGTGAAATAAGAATCAAGTGTGACTGTTTTCAAAAGTTTAGAACAGGCATCTTGATTTGTCTTTTCAGCAGTGGTATAGAGAACATGACCTTGGTGACAAAAAAATTACTTCTTACAATGAAAGACATCTGCTCTCTTTTTAACTGTAACCTCTGTAAATTGACCCTGTTTGAAATTACTTTCATATTTATTCCCAGAACAGTCTACTCCAATTCTTTTTTTCTTTGTAACTTTGGGGTTTTTTTTCTTAACGCTCATTCTGCCACTGTGGAAAAATAGGGAGAGCTGAAAATGGAGAGAAAGAAAAAATGTTGAAAATTAGTTTGTGCTCTGTAGCAAGTAGGCATCAGTGTAAAGAAGGTCTGCTATACCTATTTGATATGTTTTGATGTCTGTCACTAATTGGAAATCACCTTTTTTTCATTTGTAACAGAACACCTATATTTGCATTTAATTGAATGCATTGTAAGAAGAGAAATGTGATCAGCTGTACCATCTGAAAAATAGGAGCCAATAACAGCATGAAAATACATTTCCCATTTCTTAGAGCTTTGGACCATGTTTTCACAAGCATATCAAGCTGCATTCCAGTTTTCTCTGTCACTGTAATACTTGTGCAACAAATGTTTGGATAGCCACTTCACAAACCTCTCTTGGGAACTTAACCAGAATAAAGCTAAGCTGACAAAACAGTGAGTTACATCTTTTTAGTAAGATTTGTACCAGAGCATGTTACTGCATAAATGCTTGTAGCAATATAGAATTGAGGAGGACAGAATAGGAACAAGTTACTGGGGCCAGGGAGAAGGTAGGACTGTTGATTTTATATTAGTTGCTTCATATGAGGTTGTGCTTTCATAAGCTGTTAATGGGACTGTGGTGTTTGATTTAGGGGCTTGGGGTTTTTTATAGCTGCAAGTACATACAGCTGTTTTTAGCTTTCTATAAAATCATTTTTCTATGAAAGTGTAACATGAGAATTGAGTTACAGACAAAATAGCACTAGTGCTTTGAATTTATCATTGCAAAGAACACAGAATCAAGTAGAAAATACCTTCCTCTGGATCTTTTTTTTAAGATGTAGATACTGCTACTGAAGGACCAAATCTGTACATCTAGGTGCCATTATTCTTTAACCAGAAAGCTAAGAACACATCCAGGTGATAGCTCTAGCAAGCTCTTCTCACATCTTTTAATTTACTAACAGTTATGTACAGCTACTTCAGAGTAACACTTTCTTTCCTGGTAAAAGTGGAATAGAAAGTCTGAAATGCTGGAATAAGTCACCTTGTTTGTGTACTTCCTCTTGGATGTTTGATGCATTGACTACAGATGAGACTGGGTGGCATGGTCCAAGGGGAGATTTGGCTCTTGACTCTGTAGCTGTCTGGTTTAATAGTCCATCTTCAGATGCTTTTGAGAAATTTGGCACTTTTCCACATTGTATTTTGAGAACCTGGAGGCTTTTCTGAGGAGTTGATACTTGTCTCCCATCAGTCTTAACGACTTTTCAGATTCCCTTGATTGCTCTCTCTCAATTTCTACAAACTTTGTCTGTTTTCATAAATTAGGTATGTGGCATATACCACATATATGGTTGTAAGAAAGAAGAAAAAAAGCTTAATTTTCTAGTAGAGCTTCCGTACTGAAAAAATATGAATGTAAAAATGGTGATGTTGTTGGGATATATAATCAATATATGGTTGGCTGAGGACAGCATGAAAAAAAAATGGAAGTCGGGCAAAAACAGAACACAGAGAGTAAGTATGGAAAGGTGGTCATATTGTATCCAGTTAAGTTCATATTGAATTTGAAAGCAAGTGATATGAGTTATTAACCAGCCATGGATTTCATGGCCTTATGTGGTAAGATTTCATCCTAATATAGTTGAGTGGTGTGAAAAAAAAAACCCACAACAAAACTCCAAAGAATAACTAGATATACTCTTTTTATGTAAAGTTCTGATGAAGTGATAACAAGCTTACAGTTTAAAATGTATGCTTTGTAAAATGCTTAAGAACCTGCGTGGAATTTCTTTTGGATTGTGTATTTGGACTTGGCTTTTCCTTCCTGAATGAGTCTTCTATGACCCTATACATATGAGAGGTGTAGCAGTCTACTAATTGGGTAATTTGGATAATGTGTGCTTACAGTCAGAACATAAGGCAGGTCAAGTATTTCTTTTTCACTGAAGAGTATGTGAGGGTGTATTTATGCAGTGTTTCATTAAAAATGTATCCTATTAAAAATGAAGCATTCATGTAAACTGAACAAAGTTTGTAAATGCGTGTTTGGGGGTTAAAAGCATGTTGTCCTCTTGTTTCCAACATCCGGTCCCTGAAGTTAATTCAGACTTTGAATGTTGAAGCAGTGTGTTTACAAGTGTGTATCAGTTAGAGGGGAATGTTTACTGTCTGGGTTGGAATTCTCATATGCTTTTATTCCGCTCCCATACTGTCAGGTTTCTGGCTTTTTCTTTTAAATTGTTCCCAGATGTTGTTAGAAATGAAGTGTTTTACAATGCTGTTAGATTTCTTTAAATCATGAGATCTGCCTCCTGGCTTGTCATACCCCTTGGGAAATTCATGCCTGTAGGCTGAGAATGACTGTGGTAAATGTGCAGTGCAGCTAAAGTTCTCCTTTTCTCTTTCTTCTGGGGGAGGAGGGGGCGAGGGGGAAGTAGTGGGGGTGAAAGCATCCTATTCTTGAGAGAGGTTTGCAATATCAACAAATTCAAATAACACAAATGAGACGATTTATCAGGAAAACGTATTTTTCAATATCTTTGAGTGTATTCTTTATCTTTTTCTAGTGGGAATTTAAGAAATTATTTTAGATTATGCTGTTGACTTTTTAACAAAGTGCAGTTTGTCATTTGTTTACTGTTTCTAGTAGCATTATTTTAGTGTGCCTGTAGTGTTGTAGTGCATCTACACATGCTTCTAATAAGCCTTCTGTTATACACTGAGATTGTTGATAGGTTCAGCCATAACTTCCAGTTAGAGTCTCCATAGCCCTGAATTACTGGGAAAAGAGCTGATAATGTTTCTTTTTCATAAATAGTTGTCAAAAAGTACTTTGCTTAAAAGACTAAACCTCTTTGGTAAGTCTTATGCCGAAGTTGTAACTCTTTGGGGTTTTTTTGCCTTGGATGTAATAAAATCTGGGGAATGTTTGGCGTATTTGAAGCCCTATCTGGAATGTGAGAAAAATAGTTGGCAAAGACTTCTAAATAGTATATTTTCTGATTAGTCTGGAAGGATAGTATGACTGTAATGACTTCCTGAAATTACGTAGCTACTTAATATAACTGATGATAGCATGAAGCTTTATAGTAGTTACGTGGGGGGAAAAAATATCTGAAATCTTGCTACATAAATCCAGCTTGTTTAGTGAGGGATCCTGAGTTAGCTGTGACTGCTCAAGCAAGGAGCTAGAAGATTTGCTAAGCTGGTGGCTTTGTCTTTCTCTTTATGTAATTGATTTTGTAAATTGTGGAAGAGACAGTATATACGATAAATATATTAACTTACAGAAATTAACTGAAATGTTGAAGTGGTATCTTCAATTTACAATATATAAAATATTTTTTAATTTTATCTGAAGTATGTATTTAAAGTCTGAGTTGGTAAATTTTTCATCTTTTTCTGAATATGATCCTACATGTCAGTTTTACATGATCCTACTGGTTGAATAAACCATACATTAACATGCTGTTTTCACACCACATGTGGAAATGCTCTCATGGAGGCAAGGGTGTGATAACATGGCCTTCATTAAAAAGACAGTATTGAGCATGCAACAAATTTAAGGTTCAGTAACTGCAATACGTTAGTTTGGCAATTCCCTTGTTTATTTTGGCAGATGCTGGTTTCATGAGGAAATGTTCTAGATGTCTCTGAGCTGAATAGTTAGTGGTTTAGCTTTTATGGAACATTGGTACAGATTAATGTTTTTCTTGATGTTGGTAGGAATAGAAATATGGCATTGAAAACTTGTGCTGTTGAGGACTAGCTGTCAGAAGATGACCTATTAATAGCATAATAGCAGTTTGTACTTCTTATTTTGTCCTTTATGATCTCCTTTCCTCATGCTAAAATGGATATTCAGTCTCTGCCATGTTGCTATTATAGGAGCTTTACTTTGCAGTCTGTGGCAGAATAAAATAATTGTGGTGGGTTTTCGTTTTTGTTACTTTAACTTAGATTTGGATATTTCTGTGATCTATGTGATTTTGAGTCTTAATACAGTCTTCAAACTTTGATTCTTTGGAACACAGCAGTTTTCACGGATAGGGAAAAAAGCTAAGTGAACGTTGCTCTTGGATCTTCTAATTTTTGTTGACTGATTCGCTAGATGTTTCAAAGATCTGAGTTTAGTTTCATATCTCCTGAAACGCTCAATAGACTTTACCTAAATTTGTTTAAAGGTTTCTTTGCTTTGCATGATTTGACTAGAAGAACTGGTGTGCTTGAGAATACGACTAGCAAATGTTCAAGATGCTTGGGAAATGGGTTAGAATTCTGAAATTTGTGTGTGAGAGAGTGGAGTGGTAAAGAGCTTTGCTCTCAAAGCAAGTTGTCAGTCCTTTTTGGCCTAGCACCCTCTAAAAGAATGTGCACATAAAAACAAAGCCAAGCACTCCAAACCACAAATTGAATAAAGTCTTATCTCTGCTGAATAAATGTAAGTTAAATAAGTATTTTTGCTTATGCTGGAATTCATGAGGTACTTGTGTCACGTAGTAGTGCCAGTCTATGGAAGAGTATGCATTGGCTTACTTGAAATGCTTATGTTAAATTGCTTTACTGGACACCTGTCACCTTAAGGTAATCCTTTTGAAGTAAATGACAATTACCAGGAAGTTAGTGCTTTTGGTTTCATACTTTAACTGCTCTGTGTCCAAGTACACCGTGTGCCTTGGTTCATAGCTGGTTTTAAAGTTACGTACTGAATGAAATGGAGAGGTGTCTAGGCTGCTTAAGAACCAATAAGGAAAAATAACGATGTGTATCTAATAATGTGGTTATTCATATGGTAAGAGATATGTTTGTCTTTTACCAAAAGCATGGCAAGTATGTCTAGGAGTGAGTTAGAAGAGATTTGCTGTACGTTTGTGATTTCATGGTGAACTAGAAGAACGTTCCACATATGAACCTGTACATCTGTGAATCACTCGTGAACGCCAATTTATGAGAATTTTAAAAAGTTGCAGAATTTATGATACATGCCAATGTAAGGAATTCAAATTTTCATGTTCTTCTGAAGCAAAACTGTTGAAGCTGTCTCAAGTGTAATGACAAAATCTTGTTATTGACTCTGAATGTATTTGTGAAATGCAAAATGATGTGTATCAAAATGAAGAGAAAACTCTCTTAACTTTTCATGAAACACAAACACAGTAACTGAATATCTACTCTGTTGAGTAATCTGTGCTCCATTTGGATTTTTCTGCTGTGGATTAAGAAATTAACAGCTTTTTGAAAGCCTTATTTACTAGGAACCAGAAGTTTATGCAATCATTCTTACTTCTGCTAGTCAGCAAGTGCTGATATAAGTAACTTTTGAAGCTGAAGACAACTCAAATTTGAGATATTTCAGAATTGTAAAGTTTGTGCAGTTTTTAGGAAGTGCTTTCATTTCGTAGTAGGGATGCTTCAGCTGTTTACGTAGTAACTGCTGTATCATTGCAAATGAATGCCTGGCATATTAAGAAAAACAAAAATTGCTGCTGAATTATCTTAATATGCCTGACTACTAACTGATTCAGTCTCTACTACTGCTTCTGCCTATTTGATTGAGCTGTCCAGGCTACAGAAAAGTGCTTTCAAGCAAGGCTAGGTGGGTTGCTGCGAGCAGAAATAACTGCAGTTACCACTGAGTGAGATAATGCTGCTAGTAATCGTGAACTGTGCAGTATTTCACCCATGTAAATACTGTGTTAGAAAAAAAGAACATTAAAGAGAAAGAAGCAATGTTTATATTTCAACTTATACTGAGTTTCTGGGTTACTGTATTATATTTACAGTAGAAAGCACTGTAGTTTGAATAACAGAGAGTTTCTATAACTTCTCTGACTTGTTTCTCAGTTCTGCCCAGCTAAATTTTTCGTTAGTTATATGTGATTAGACATCTGTTACTACATTCAAAAGGACAAGACATGGTCCTTCTCATGGTCCTACCAGTTCTTGGTATTAGGCATTACTCAATTTTAAAGGAAATACGTTGTTGATTTGATAGGGACAGCTTTGTTGATTGCTGCATACCCTTAAGAGTATTTAATAAACTGTAAAAAGGTTCTTCAGAGCTGATGTTGAAAACTAAGTAAACTTAATGGCTCTATGTATGCATATACATATATACTACTTTTTAAGAGCTTTTGGATTTCAGATGTGGATTAAACTTTAACATACTGGTCTGTGTGTGGATACACATATAGTGCACTGTGATAAAGTGGTAAAGGTTTCATTTCATGCATCTTGCAACTGCACTGCTAGAAAGGTGGTATCCTTAGGTTAATTCAGTATACGTTATTGAGGTGCTCTGTAAAACATGTTCAGTAACTGTTCTTGAGATTCTATTGTAGTGTCAACAACAGAATTAAAACCATTTATTTTTGTAAAGTTGAGTAGTAACTGTTTTCTTTCCTCATTGCCGTTTTAGCAGTGACTTGGATTAGTGTTAAGTGTGCAGGGGAAATACTTTTGAAGTGGGGAAAGAACCAATAAGAAATTAAAGATAATCTTCAAAGGATGAGTGGTTTATTCCCTGTTAAAAATTTTGAAATGAAAGATCACCTAAATATTTTGTGGGCTTTTTGAGAGGTCGAGACTTGGGGGATGGAGGGGATTGGGTGGTAAAAGAAAAAGGTGTGAAAAGAAGCAAAAGCCTCTTCAGCTGTGTCAAATGCCCATCTAGAAAGTAATTTGAAAGGAAAATATTATCTTGTACATTTTCAGTATAAACCCTCCTCTTTTGCAGCCCACTTTCGAGTAATTTAAAAAAAAATAATTGTTATGTTTTAAGCATTACACTGCAGATGTAATTCCGTGCCCTAAATTGTGTTTTGCAGGACAAATGGATGTCCTCCAAATGAAAATTGATCATTTCCTATGATGACAAGTCTTTTTGTTTAAAATAGGGGTGTTAGAATTGAGCTAAACTTTTTATTTCTGTTTGTGTAGATTTCCCTTGTAGTTTCAGCTAGATAGAAGAATTAAATATGTATATTAAAATAATAATTTAAATGTTATTGAAATAGACTAACTATATATAATTATATTTTAATCTGAAATTCTGGACAAAATTATTGTTCAGCAGTTCTCATTGTGTCTGGAGGTGGCTATGTTTCAGTGGTGGGTGAAACAACTGTGCTTAAGCTGCTCTTGTTTCAAAGATTGCCATGTAAATATACCGCTTTACTTAGATTTCAAGTTGTTGCACTTATCTGAAAAGAGGAAGTCTGCCAAATCTGAATAGGTTTGGTAATGCTTGCTTAAGTTCTTCTAAAAGTTTTCCCTGTCAAACTGACATTTTTAATATCATCTTTAAAAATCACAAAATAGAGGAAAAAAATCTCTTACTGTCTCTTTCTTTTTAGAGAGGATCTGACGAACTTCTTTCAGGCAGTGTACTCAATAGCCCGAACTCTAACATGAGCAGCATGGTAGTTACTGGTAAGTGATGCCCTTTCAAAGGAGAAATCTATCATTTATACTTGGACTCATTTCCTGTTTACAAGGGGAGAACACTGAAACGAGAATCTGCTGTGTTATAGAGGGATAAACTGTTGGCATGTGTTAGGCTATAGTGACCTTGTATGTACCTTGCATATCTGAGAATAATAATCCCATAAAACAAAAGGCAACTTTCAGATGTCTGTACGTTAAGTTGTTGGTGGGTGACGGGATGAAAAATTACACCTGTCTTGTACAGCTGCCTTCAAACTAAGAAATCACAACTACCAAGCAAAGGTAAACAGTTTAGCAACTCTTTTATGAGTGACATCGGCTTTTTCCACACATAAACATCTGCGAGTCTGGGCGCTACAGAGAAAAACAATGTGCCGTTTTCATAATATAGTATGGTTTCAGGAAGACAGAGTTTTGTTCTGTTCTGCTTAAAACTGCTAAAGCAGGAGTCTTCACTTTGCTGTTACAGTCTGAGATTGCAGCGGTAGAATCTCAGAATATCAGTGCAAAGAAGTGAGTGTGGTTGTTCTTTAGTCAAATTTCTGATGATGCTAGATAGAAAGGCTTTTCATGAATTGGCACATACTAAAATGCCTTCTGTTGCAGTTAGTGCTTCTGTATTTTGAACGTGCATTGAGTTCCTTGGGAGGGCTCACTTCAGAGGTCTTACGTTTTCTCTTCCCCGCTCACCTTCCCCCATGAATTTTCTTCTTTCCTTAGAGATGTTGAGGAATTGGTTCATGGCATCAGAGTGTTGCTGGGCTTTTCAAATAGTTGCCTGGTTCACTGCTTTAACATGCCTGATCAGTTTTCCCATATTTATGTGCTGAGCAGTATAGTCGCTGATACTAGTAGCAGACCCATTTCTTTTAATCTATTAGTAAAAGATTGGGATTCAGGGTGCAATTTCATGTTAGGATTAAATGCTGTGGTGGCAGCTGTTGCCAGAATGGGTAGTTCTGTGCTTCCTCTTCCTACATCCCTAGCACAAGCAGGAAGAAAACCCCAACTCCACATGTTTCTCCTCTGCTGTCTATGTTGGAGTGCTGATCCAGTGTTAAACTGTACCGCCAAAAAGTGTAGTTTGCCCTTGGAGCAGCTTAGTGACCAGGCTGCAGAATTGCAATTGTTGGGGGGAGTGTTGCAGCAGAAGAGAGGAGAACCACTTCCATTGGCAGTTCTATAACCAACGGTAAGGAGGTGATACTTCTTTGGAAATAATGAAAAACTCAATGTAGTCCATTCATAGCCATTTCAGAACCCAGAACATTTGTTTATCTTCCCTGCTTTCCTTCTGAATCTGAAAGAGGTCTTCCTTTTTCTTTTCATTTGCTTGATGTCCTCTGCAGTCCTGAATGGCAGTGCTTCAGCAGTTTGCTTTAGTTAAAAGAGAAACCAGGATGAAAAGGAGTTTGGGTTGTGTGTGTAAGGGTTTGGATTTGGGCGGAGGGAGAGCGCTTTTACCAGGACAAAGTCCTGAATGTTACCAAGTTTTCCACATAAATTTTCAGAGAAGCTTTTAGTTCAGGAATACTAAATGCAAGTTAATTTGTCAAAGGAAAAAAAAAAAAGCTAAAGGGAAAAAGTGAAATCAGAATTATTATAATTTTGAGTTTTCGGAAGAAAAAAATGGATCTTGCCTAAGAAGCCTCAAACTTGAAATGGAAATTCTCTTCTCAAAAAGTTCTTGAAATGAAAGAGTGCTTTGATTCCAGTAGGTGGACTTGGGTGTTTGATATATTCTCCTCCCCACCTTGTTTTTGTTTCCTCTCCTTTTTAAGATGATTTAGGGCTTGGGGTTTTTTGTGGTTGGTTGGGTGGGTGGTTTTTTTTTTCTCTACCAAAGAACAAGCATTTGTGAGAGAGTTTTCAAATTAATTGATTCTCCACATTTTGTACAAGTAAGACCTCTTGATATGTCTCTAGGCATCCAGAACCATACATAACTTTTCAGGAATGGTCTTATTAGCAAGTAGCTGTAGTCTAAGTGTGGCCTGGTTCCTGTAGTATCAGTTGCCTGTTGTAAAAGTTTTCATATTCATTGTGTAATGTATATGGGAGGTTGGTGGAAAAATAATCCTAAACAAACAAAAAACTCTAAGCTGAATGCGCTATTATAATTCAAGTCATTCTCTGTAGAAGTCAGTGGAAAGGAGACTAGTTTGGTTTGGGTTTTTCTGTTTGTTACAAAGCAGTTTCTTGGGATTGTGTTCAATTTCTCTACTGCCTGCCTTTGTTAAATAGCATAAAAACAAAAAAAAAAAAAAAACCACAAAAAAACTGTAGTGTAGGCTAAATCTGCAGTTCCCTGTTATTTCTGAATATATCCTCCCATAACTGTCTTGTTTATCGTGTGCCTGGAAGTACTTTTTCCTGACTTGCACAGTTTACAAGTTAAGATTGTAGACTCGAGAGTAGTTAGATCTGAGGTGGAAACCCGAGTTGATTTTTCTGTACCCATCTCCTGAAGCCAAATGAATTCAAGTATTCTTTATGTCCGAATTAATGTTCTCCTTTTGCTTCAGTTCTGTAGTTACTTTTCTCTTTAGAATAATTTAAAACTTTTCTGAACAGTTTTTTTGCTGTAGCCAAGGCATGGTAGTGATGCATCTTCAGATTTTCTAGGGTGTAAGATAACCTGTAATCATTGATTAAGTTCTTTGTAAAGGAGATATGTTGCAGCAGTTGGCCTCCTCTCTAACTCTTAAAACTAATACTTGCCTTTTCATTCTTAGAGTTTGGAAGTGTCATGATTTTATGTGATCTGGTCATTGTTTTCTGGAGTACATAGAAACCTATTCTGGTTTTGACCTTGGTATTTCCAAACAGATGCCTAAATGAACAGAAGAGAGAGACAGTTTGTCTTTATAAGACTCTGAGCCTTATTGGTAAAAGTATGCACAATGGAAAAAACAGTTGTCACTAACAATACCTTAGCAGGCCTAAACTTAGAGCAGAAACTTGTGAATCACAGCCTCATTTCTTCCTAAATCTGTTCTATAGATATATAAACCTAAACCAAATTGCCTAAGTTGACAAAAAAAATAACCTTTTAATGGAAATGAGTGGTTTTGGTAGAACTGGGGGCTGTATCCTTACTGGTAAGACTGAAGATGAGATTTTTTTAAAACGTTCATCCTACCCTTTTATCATGGTAACAGTTCCATTGGTTTTTTTTGGTATTCAGCTGCCATTCATTTAGAATGCTTTACTACTCTAATGCTTTAATACTCTTGCTCTAATTCCCTTTCTTAGTCAGAGAAAGGCATGAAAAAATGTATGCTTTGTCTGCTCTACAGGGAGTCCTGGGTATGAATGCCTCCCTATCTTTTTGTGAAAGAAACACACAAAATTGTTGGACAAACATTTGATTTGCATTCCTGTTGGTTATTTGAACCATTGGTAATTTGATAAACAGTACGGAATTAAGGAAAATGTTAGCATGTTGGACTGTTGTCCAAAGGACGTTGCTTAAAAGACAAAGCCTGATCCTGAACATTTTCTAAACAGCTTTGTCATTAGTATCCATCTTCAAGACAGTACAGATGAAATTAACAGTATGTTATATTAACATTTACTAAAGTCAAGTTACTGTCTTAAGTACTTTGTTTGTCTTTAGTGAAAGAACAGCCTTAAAGGAAAGTTAGAATTGGATAATTGAGGATGACTTCGGTGTGAGTTACTTTAAGGCTTAATTCTTACCCCTTGTATCTCCTGTTTTGGACATCATTTAGTTGTTGTCCTTATTGTTGTGTAATTTTTTGCGCATTTTGTTAAGCGCTTCTATTTAAATGTACGGTTTGTTTTGGTTTTTTCCCTGAGTTAGTTTATGAGCAGTATGGCAGAACATGATTCTGTAAGCATTGAGGGAAGCATCCCATCTACTATACTTGATCAGAATTTGTTGCAAGGGAAGACAGCTTGTAAGGTTCCAGGTCAGCAAATATCTAAGCTTTTCTAAGAAGTTCTTTCTTCTTGATGTTAGATGTTCCAAGTTTCTGAGCTTTTTAGTACCAGCTGCCACTGATATGTTGAAGTTGTATTGTCAGAACCACAGGACTTGCACTACTGCTTGAACTACTACTAGAGTGTTTTTCTGAAAAAGTCCATTATTTTTTATCATAATCTTGCTTTGCTCCAGTTTCTTTGGAGAGCATAACCTTCTCATAAAGAACTGTGAATTCATTTTTTTTTGTGTGTTGAAGCACAGCAGACAGTGACTAGAAAGGCAGTTTAGGTAAACCAAAATGTGGTTTGGTAACAGGATTCTGGAAAACCAGAGCAGAAGAATTGGCAGGTTTTTACTGTAGCTGCAAGCAATTTCATTGTTCATGTTTGTGTGTTCAAGTTCAATCAGTAAAAACATTTCAAAAATCATTTTTCAACTGAGCTCACCAAACTTGTGGAGCTTTAAATGAAACTATTAATCTTGATCTTGTTTTTACTTCATTAGTAGGGAATGTTAGCAATGACTTTGGTAGGTAATTCATTGTATTAACAGAATACTTAGCACTGAGGCATACAAGCTAATAATATTTCAAGTGCTGTGTTTAACTTGGGGAATAAACAGAGATGTGCTGGTTTTGATGGCACATTAAGTAAAATTGGTTATTAGTTAACAGTAATGATGCCTAAACATAGGTAATTTACTTCTGAAGTTTGCAAATTGATTACAATTAATAGTAATTGTAAAGATTTGAAGAAGTACAGCACATGTGATTGGAAAGTATAATAATTCAATATCAGACTATAATTTATGTTTTTCTACAGATTTACATGGGCATGTGAATGTGGATTAACTAAATTTTAATGCTCTGAATGTCTGAACAATGTATCTTTTTGTAAATTAGGAAACTTTAAAAACAAACAAACAAACAAACCAAACACCTCAAAAAAAAAACCCTCAGGATGGGAGAAATAAAATGTGGCCATTATTAACAACTTAGTTATTTTCTGTCTATATCACTCTGCCATGGTTTTGTTCCTCTTCAGTTGCATTTAACTGTAATCATAATATTTTTACGTATTTTAAGGGCCAAAGTGAGGTGTGTTAGTTCCAGACTGCAACATTGAACAGACACTGTACCATATTGTAAGTTCATTGTAAGTCAAAGTTACTTAGAAAACTTACTCAGGCTTCAGTGGGTTTTGAAATGAGGTGTAGCCTGTGGGCAGATGTGCCAGTTCATGTCCTTAGTTAAAAACTGTGTAGTTAATTTTTTAATTGCTTGACCATGTTTATTTATTTAAGCTCAAATACCTGATGGGCACTATTCTTTGTACTATAAGATATTTCTATTATTGATAGATCAAGATTTGCGTTTGCACATGACCCATGTCCATGGTAAAAATCCACCTGTTGCTTCTGGTTAATGCTTTAGTTCCAGTGGTAAGACTTCCACAATATAGTGGTTGCCTAGCAAGGCAAAGATAATGGGGAATAAAGTACTTTGAAGTACAAAATCTTGCAGAACACACTCCCCCCTCTCTCCAAGACCCAAAACAACACCAAAAAACCCCACTGACCAACAGCGTATAATTAATGTGTATACCCCCAGCGTATAATTAACGCTGAACATGTAACCATTAATTTTAAGGTGAACAAATGCAGACTTCAGAGAACTTCACGTTCTTCTTCATGTTTTTATCTTATTTTTGGGTGTAGTATCTCCTTTTTTGTTCTTTCTCTTAAACATATAAAATTCCACATTTAGCCTGAACTTTTGAAGGTGTCTGTATTAAAACAAAGGTCCTTTTGTTCTTGTTTTGGGAACGTGTTGGGACTTGTGGAAAAGTTTGTCTTTGCATCAGACCAAAGATCTTTTCCTATATTCTGTCTATATATAGGTATATATATTTAAGGAAAGAACCTCAGAAACAAAACCACAGTAGTCTCTGTTTTAACCTCCCAATTTGTGGTTGTCTGCAGTTTCCTTAGCTGGTTGTCTTATGCAGATGATTGTGTTCAGTAGCCACTGCAATATTTAATTTTTCTATCTGATCATAATCTAGGATTGTAAATTTAGATATCTTCATAATTCCATTGCCTTTCTCTTGGTTAGATATTTCCTATGTGGATATGTGTCCTATGTTCTACCTGTTGGTAACGTTGAATTTCATATATTAAGCTAATGTGAAAGAAGAATTACTTTGTACATGAGCAACAACAATGAATAATGATTTTAGTAAGCTTCTTGTCTTTAATTTATAAGATGATTGTATTGGGTGATGAAATAAGTGTTTCAGGAAACCCTTAGTATGTACATTTATTTTTTTAGTTGGTTGTTGGTGTGTACTCACAGTTATGGAACACAGATGGACTCCTACAGAAATGATTTTTATTGATCAATTATTTTACTACTGCAGATATTATAATCAGCGACTGGTGAAAACTTTTTAGCATTTTTTTTCCACATCTTTCCAGGAAATAATATGTGAAAGCAACTTTTTATTATATGCAGAATCTTTTACCATAGCCACATAGTTACATTTCTATATTAGGAGATTGTGTGAATATGAAAGAATGTTTTTGTGAAGGGAAATCACACATCTAAAATAAAGGCTTCGTATATTTTCAAGGTAAATTATGTGATTTTGGCCTCAGAACACTTTAGGTGGTGTTTATGTATCTCTTAAAAAAAAAAACAACCACTCCCTAGAATGAAATCTGATTAAAATACTTTTTCAAAAATAATTATCAACAGGAAGTTATTCACTATTTGCTAGGAGTTATGCTGAACTTTAAGATCAGTTTTTCTGCAAAAAAACACTCAGGAGTACTGAATCTTCATAGCTTGAACAGTTGAACGCCACAGACTTACAGTATGCCTTGTGTACATTGGCCTCATTCTGTTGCTCATACATACAGGTTTCTATTTCTGTGTTTATTAAAATAGGAGTTTCTAACTAAAAATGCCAGGCACCCAAGTTGTTTAGATAATGACCATTTATAGGCTTTGTCAACTCTTAAACATTTAATTCCAACAACTTGATTTATGCTATATTTAAGGAACTCAGAGAAACAGGAATGTGGCTTATGTACCACTTATGTTTAGACTGGAGAATCCTATTTAGATGGGAGAATAGTGCTTTGAATGGTTCTTGTAGAGATGTTTAGAAATAGGCAACTGATGTTACATAGAAACTCTTTTTTTCTTCTCCTTCATGAAGAGCCAAAGAGGACTTCATCAGTGCAGTGGCTGTTACAGAGCAGGACTATTTTTGGTAGTCTGAATTGAAAATAATGAATATTTAGAGTTAGATGTTGTATGGTTGTTGGTTTTTTTTGTTTTTTTTTTTTCGCCAGTGTAGATATTGTAGCATTATGCTCTTCAGTGCATCTTCTTATTTGTTAAAGTGTTAGCAGCAAGAGGTTTGAATTGATCATGCTTTTCAAGTCTGGTGAAAGCCAAACTACCTTATGAAATAACTTCTTGCCAATAAGCTTCCAGTTTAATAGCAGTTCCTCAGCAGTAATTATTAGTTGGCTTGTGAGATTTCCCCCTCCAACATCCCCATGCCGCCTCCCTGAGTTTTCTGCAATTTTGTCTTTTTCTTGCTGTATAAGGAAGGATCTTTCAGGTTGCTTGTTTATCTCCATAGACTTCATTTCTACAGCAAGACAATGTTACTCTTTTAGAACCTTGCTCTTCTTGACTTAGCTTTAACCTTTACAGGCACTGATTATGCTGATAAAATTTGTTAGAGAATGAAGTTGGTTTTTTAACAAAAGTGTTAATTCACCTTTCAGTGGCTCTGACCAAGTCATGTTCCCACGTTTTGAGAGTTGTGGTTATCTGTTCTCAAATGCAGTTTAATGCTATGTCTCCAGCTGAGAAGTACCACTTAAAATGGCAAAAAAGAAATTAAAATGACGGGAAAGGTTTCATACAGTGCCAAAAACTCTTTAATTGTTTTAAAAGTTAAATTTTATTTGTTCCACAAATAATCAATGTTGTGCTAATTTCTTCTGTCGTCATAAAATCCAGTGCTAAATGTTTTTGGGTAAATTTTACTTTAAGAAGGTGGGCTTTCGTTGTGCAAGGTATGCTTCTGCCAATACGTAATAAACAGCTTTGTCAGGGTTACTTGCCCTACTACTGGAATCTTTCTTTGGACATTTTACACAGCATTGGGAACGCTTGTTCTTGGTCCTCTCATCCTGTGTCTGTCTCACCTGTCCCTCCATTTTTCTGATTGCCATACCTCCTGTAGTGCATAATTCTGTATCTTTTTGTGTATATTATTTTAATGTATTTATTTATCTACTTTTCACTTAAACATTTTAGTGCATGCACTTGTCAATATCGCTCTTTTTTACAGTAAGTAAAGTTTAAAGAATAGTTTGGTGTATGTTTAGTTTGTTAGTTCAAAAAATAAAATTGTATGGGAGACTTGTATACACAAGTTAAGTCTAAGCTATTAACTGCACTTTAGGAAAAGAGAGATATATATATACGTAGTACAACAAAATATTTCTTTTAAACTTTCTCTTTAAACCTGCTGCAGCAAAAGTTGGAAAACTGTAAAATGCAAGCATTAGATAGAAATGCTAATAGATGGAAAAACAATTTATTTAGGTAAAACAAAAATTATTAGAGGACCATTTATTTCCAAATACATATAGAATGATTATATGCCAGCAATGCTTCTACTAGTAACACTGGGATCACCTAAAGCCTAATCCAAATACAAGATACAGTTTTTAAAAAAAAAATTTAAAAATCTTGGACATTAGGCTATGGAAAAGTTAATATGTCAAAGTTATATGTTGAAAGACACAGAGGAGACAAAACAGCTCTGTAAGTACTGATCTGAGCATTCATGGTATGTACTTTTCTGGTGATGTAATAAAGACAGCGATTTCTTAGCAGTTTCAGAAAATCTTAGTTTAAAAACTTTCTTTTCACTTTCCTATTTATTAATGTTTTATATTTAACTTTTGAAACTTGTAAGGAATTAAAATTAGTTAGAAAGCTATGTATGTTAGAAAGTATGAAATACATTGGAAATCTAGTTTCAGTATTGCTGTAATTCTTCCATTCTTTACAAGTTTCTTAGTAATGTGTTGTAATGTGCCTGGCACTTTACAATGTTTTCTTCTAGTTTTTTTTTTTGTGGGGGGGGTTGTGTTGTGTTGGTTTTTTTTTGAGATTTAAGTTGAGAACTAGGAAAGGCTATAATGAGCTTCAGGTGAAAAATAAAAGTGCTTTTTAATGAACTTTGTCACTTTGAGGATAAAGTGCTATGTTACGTAATTTTGAACAGGTGCAATTCTAGCTTCCTGGAAGCCCAGTCTCACCGCGTTTTCCAACATGATATGGGTTAGAGCCTTGTGTAGACTAAGGATGGAACTTCAGATCCTAGTTCATTGTGTATTTTTGAAATTTTACTCTTCTATGTTCCATCAAAGTTTGTCTTCTATGCAGCAGACCAAAATAAAATACATACGATTGCATGAATTTGACCCCTTCTAGCATTGTCAGTTAGAGATACTGGTAGCTGAATTTTGATCAGTTCCAATGTCATTAGGTTTTTGTTGTTTTGTCTGCTATAGTAGGTTGGAAAAGACTTATAAAGTGTTCTGCAGTGCAAGATCTTTGTAAAAAGCTCAGTCCTGGAATTTATTTCTTTTTTGGGGGCGTCGGTGGGAGTAGCTAAGGGATGACCTGCCTCTGTGGCATACTATTTTTAACTCAGAGAATATCTTGAATTTCAGGTTAAGCTAAATCTAAAGATAATAGCTGAATAAAAACATTCAAATTAGAATGAAGAGGTTTAGCTGTTATAAAAAGATGTAAGGGAGTAATGGAAACAATTCCTGATATATAGATTTATCCTTTTTCCAATAATTCCTGTAATGGAAATATGGAGAGTGACCACCTTCTTGAAAAAGTAAAAGGTGTGTTCATAAGTTTGGTCAGAGGCGAGTTTGCCAATTTTCCAAAGAGCATTGAAAAGGTAGTTAAATGTCATACCTGGTTTGGCTCTTCAGATCCAAATCTGGAGTGTGGAAGTTCTTGACTTGTAAAAATAAGAGTTCATTTCATCCTGTTTTTTTTAATCTTGAGTAAGTTGGCTTGGTTTAGGCAAACTGAGTTAAGGACTTGATTCTTGACTACGATTTAGGCATACCCTTAGCAGAACTTCCTGTGCTCAACTTGGTCATAAACAAATGCAATATTTTTATGCAGGGAAATCAGATTAGGTGTAAATTATTTTCCTGGCACAAATTCAGAATTATATTCTGTAGTTGCAGCTGAGTGATAATGGAGAGTTTCTTTATTCTTTTCCCTCTGGATATCGCAGCCATCAGCTTTCTTACGAAGAAAGCGCTTTTGGAGGATTTAACATACATAAATGCTTCCTATCGATTTCTCCCTGCTCCTTTATTCTTTCTACTTTTTTACTGGGTAAATAAAAGTAGTATTGTTCACAATTATTTTTTTTAATCCTTTTTGGTATTAGCCCTCAACCATGAATTTGAATCCTGATAATTACAAATATTTTTCTACTAGTCAAAATTTGTGTGTTTTGTGGAAATACTAGGTAGCTATTAAACTGCTTTTCTAATGTGAAATCAGAGGCTGAATAGCTCACAAACTAACTTGCATGTTTTATAGCCAGAAGTAGAAAAAAGGAAGTCTGAACACTTGCTATCTAAATACATTCTGATTTCCAGCATTGATTGTTTTATTAATATGCACAATCTTATGACAGGATTCTTTAGCTCTTGACTCTTTCTGATGCTTACTCCACTGACTTAGTTGTAGGTAGTGGTTATATTACCTTTTTAACTAAAATTAAGTTTTTACCAAATTTGCTAAATTTTTTTCTGGCTGCCTTTCCAAAGCAAGATTTCTTCCATCCAATGGCTAGCTCTTTATTGCGTATGTTCAAGAAAAAGGAATTCAAGCTGCAATTTTGCTGGAATTCTGTACAAAAATTCTGGACAATATTCTGAACAGTATCTTCCTGGTGCTTTATGCAGTGATGTTAATGTTTCCCTGCTTCTGCTAGGAAAATCTTGACTGGCTCTTCTTCCCCACCTCCCCGCCCTCCCCTTCCCCCATGTTGGCTGCATCATGTTTGGGTTTTCCTTTTCTATGAATGATCCTATAGTTCATAATGGACATTTTTGTACTTGGTCCTTAAATTCTGCGGTTGTGGATTTCATCAGACTTTTGTGATGTAGGTCCTCTGGGTCATCACCTTTCTTCAGTACGATCCTTCTCAGTATTAGTAATGCTTCTTCTCCTACTTTGATACTTTTCTATTATTTGTGTCTGGTTCCTTAGTGCAAACAATCCTTAAAACTTCTCTGTAGGAACTCTTCTAATAACTATTCACCATTTTTCTCCTTTCAGAAAAATTATGGATAACCTCTAATTGTTTTGGTGGTTTTGTTATGTACCTTAGGGTGCTTATATGAGCTCTTTTGAGTCATAATTAATATTTTTATATGGTATTATGTGAGATACTTCACTGAATGTGAGATGAAATGGATTTGCTGTGGATTTTGGCTTTTTTAGAAAATGAGTTATCACAGAGCTATTGAGTTAGTCTGGACTGTTCGTCCACCTTCCATGAAATTACGTAACATTTGTCTCTTCACCAATTTGTTCTGAACCCTTGAATTTTATTTCGATCAAACTTACCAAAATTATCTCATGTTTATAATAAAAAGTATTGTTTAATACAGCACTAATAATATTGGTAAACTTTTCAAATAGAGTCTGAATATGTCTTTCAGCCAATGGTAATGACAACAAGAAATTCAAAGGTGATGATAAAATGGATGGGGCTCCTTCTCGTGTTCTTCATATCAGGAAATTGCCTGGGGAAGTGACAGAAACAGAAGTTATTGCTTTAGGTTTACCTTTTGGTAAGGTAACCAACATCCTGATGCTGAAAGGGAAAAATCAGGTAATTTTTTGCTTTCCATTTTTTAGTGTGCTTACTGTCTAATTTAAAAATATGCTTATAAAATGCTATTGAAATAACTCATATAACAGTAAGTATTTAAAAAAACCCTTTTCGTTCCTTTATTTTTTTATGAACTTACACTGTCTTTGAGTAAAGATTCTTTGGGAACAGGGGATGGTTGGCAGCTACATAAAGCAAAAGGTTAGCTGTAAGATAAGTGTTTAGTCCTGCAACTTCACAGGTGGATTTTTGGAGATGAAGTAGCTTAGCAAATAAAGTTGATATGTAGAGAATGACAGCTTCTGAAGACTGATATTTGTTAAAATGTGTTCTTGAACCCTTTAAGTGTTTTTTAAAACCTCTTTAAGTGTTTTTACATGCTGCTAATATGAAGATTATCTTCTTTGTAAATACTGAAAATTAACTGTTTAATTCCAGGCGTTTTTGGAACTTGCTACAGAAGAAGCAGCTATAACTATGGTTAATTACTACTCTGCTGTGACTCCTCATCTTCGTAACCAACCTATCTATATCCAATATTCCAATCACAAAGAGCTAAAGACTGACAACACACTCAACCAGGTAAATTTACTGTTATGTAGTATTACAAATGCAGACAAGTAGAAATTGAGGCATGACATGTATTCTTGGCTCATGTAACATGTTTAAATCATTTGGGTTTGTCATACTCTTAACACTACTGTAGTCTTTCCTATGATCATTCCATTTTGTGGCATTGAAGGGGATTTGTTTTCTGTGTGATCTTTCCATTTCGAATAATTTTCTTAATGTTTCCTTAATGTAAAAAGAAAGAGATTCTGAAGTATCTCCTGACTTTAATTTTTGTTTTTAATAAAATAAGTTTTCATCTTAGTTTAGAGACTGCAGGTTGAAAAAAATTAACTATCTGACACCTGAGATTCTAACGCCAATTTGAATTTCCCTAGTGATAATGACTAATGCCTACGTTTCAGTGCTTTGATCGCTCTGGTAATGTTGGTAACCTAACTTATGTGATCTGCTGTTTCTGGAGAAGAATACCTTCATGATCACTGTAGAGACAAATGTACTTAATAACAAAAGAAATTATTTGCTTTTGCCTCTGCAGAACCTATTTCACAATAAATATAGATGCATGTGTCTGTTCTTGATAGAACAGGAAAATAAGCAAAAGTAAAATGGTGACTATTGTGTATGAATTATAGGCCGGGGGGGAAAGAGGCATCAACTCACAAGGCAGGTGATTATTTTAAGGTTAATTTCTTACATAATGTTATAAAAGGCAGTGTAAATACCAAGTTACAGTTCCTGTTATTTGTGTCCCATCTTAGGTAAGGTATGCAAATAGTAAAATTATAGCTGTTACCTTTAAAATGAGTTTAAGGGTAATTTATTGAAAGATGTCTTGTTTCAGATCAAGTATAGTGTTGATTTTTCCCGTTGATCTTTCTAAACATTCCCGTTCCTTAGAATCTTCTGATAGTTTATCTGCTAAAGCTACTTTTTAAAAATTGAGATTCCTCCTCCCCACCCATCCCCAATGTCAGCGATAATGGAAAAATAAATAACTCCATTTACTTTGAAAAAAGACTGGAGCGTGAATTCTGTCTGCACAAATCGTGAATGGACGTACTCCTTAAAGAGCTTTCTCTTATGTTGTCCCCTGGCTTCTGTGTATATGCTTGTTTCAAACTTCACATGTCCACCTTTTCAAGATAAAGGATGTACTGAATTTTCACCACCTTTTATGCCACCATACGCATTAAAACCCAATTTTAACATATTCCTAGCCTTTCGGGTCTCTCTCTCTTTAATTTAGAATGAAATAATCTAAATTGGTACTTGGCAGTAACTTCTCTGTAACTAGTATCTCATGAGACATTCTATAAAACACAAGAAGGTCGGATATACTTTTTTCTGCAAGGAAGAATAAAATTGGTGCAGTGTGTGGTTTGGGGTTTTTTTAAATACTCAAAACTTTATTCTGTATTTGAAAGCTTTCTCATCCAGCCAAATTCATTTGGAAATTGTCTTTTTCTGAACGTTCAAGCAGGAAGCTATGAAGAAGTCAAGAAGTTAGTACATGCAGCTGGAGAGATAGGATAAAAAAATGGAGAAAGCTGGAAATATGTTAGTTATAAAGAAGATAGAAAAAAATATTTATCAAGGAGTACTTTAAACAGCCATACCTTTAGAAATAATGAAAGTAGGAGAATTTCCATTAAGCTGTGCTACTCTGAATTTCTCAATAATAGTAGCTCCAAGATTATTTTTAGTTATGTACTCAGAATGAGTTGGCTCTGAATAAACAGATTCAAAAGGGAACATTTAAGTTTTCATCTCAGCTTTATAATTCTATGAAAATCCTTTCCTGTGAGACATCAAAACACTGTGAGAAGAGCATTTACACTCAGATTTAAAAGAAACATCTCTTACCTTGATTCATACAGTATCTAGACTCAGAAAAATTGACAACAGAATGGCCTTTGTAACTATAATTCTCCTTAAGCATCAGCCTGGCATAAATGCATGGTTTTAGTCTTTCTGCACAGACATTGCAATATCTAGAAATAATTAGATGTTACGCTTTCTCAATGGTATAGCTGATATTTTAAAATTAATTCCAGTTTTGCAAAAATAAGAAAAAAGCTGTACATACTACTCAAATGTATTCAAAAATGGCTGTGTATATATGGATACTAAATGTTATTTTGAACTTGTTTGACAAAATACTTATAACATTGGCATAAAAATCTGTAAAATTGTTAAGATCTGTATTTATGTATTTATATTAAATTTAGTGGAATGAAATACGATGTATAAGCATAGGTGGACATTGCTAACGAGGGTCACGTTAACTTCACAAGTTTTGATTCTTTGGGTTATACAGTCTAGACTTTTATAGTCACTTTAAGGAGTGAGTTTTAATTGATATGTGCATCCTCTCTCCTTACAGAAAGAGTAGGAATTAATTGTGCAACTCAACGAAATATGTGGGCAGCTTGAAAGTTGTGTATTTCATACATTAGGAAAAAAAAAGAATGTTTTGTTATGGAAGGTGTTTTTACGGAGTTACAGTAATTAACATTATACGTAGAGGTAAATTGTGTTTTCCGAACTAGTGTTCACCAGGTCTTTTTTTTTTTCCCCCCTTACTTTCCTTACTCATTGATTCGTTTCAGTATGAGGAGTATCATGTAAGTTGTGAGACATGAAATTGTGTAGTAGCTTTAATACCTTTAAAATATGCAGTATGCGTTAATATGGTGATTATTATTTTTACCTGGCATGCTCACTTGTGTCTGTTTTATATCATTTTGCTTCATAAGGCTACTGTAATGAAAGTATTAAATGGAAACCCTTTTTTCTGCACTTTTTCTTTCTTGGAAAAAGACATCTGATTGTTCTGATACTGTCAGTTTTGGCAGTGGAATAGTTACATAGGTATGTGTTCTTGTGATGTCATCATGTGGTTACCTTTGAATTTCTAAAACCCTCCTTATGTTTAAAAACCAAAAAATCCCCACACATGGAGAGGATTTTGTTTTTCTTTTTATGGAAGAGGGTGGATAACAGACACCAGGTTTTTTACCTCTCTGGATACTACTTTTTGACGCGTCTCAGTCTTGTGTTTTATTTCATTGTGTTAAAAAGGAGAAGTTTGGAAATGTTAGTTTAGCATTATTCCTTCCTATCGGAGCCTTCTACATGACTAAAATGGCAGTGAGATGTTACCTGTAGTACAATCTCTTGAAAAATAGAATAAATACTTATGGTTTCGGTAGGCTTGGGTTTTTTGTTGGTTGGTTGGAGTTTTGTTGGGTTGTTGGTTTTCTTTTTTCTTCTTTAAAGGAAAGGAAAAAGTCTAAAGAGTCTTGAAACCTACAAAATCTTCACTTTCTCTGTCCTTACTAGTAGAACAGTAAGCTTGCTACTAGGAAGATTGATATTGGTGCCATTTGAAGCCCCTCCTTACTGTGACATGAGGATTAATTGATGTTTTCATTTTTATTGTCTCTTCTCACCGAGTCAGACTGCATTGCACTTACATTGTGTTATGTCTGTAGCTCTGAGTTTTAAATAAGTGGACTATTTTATGTTACTGAAGTTAACTATATTAATATTGCTAATTAATTTCTAGCTATCATATTGAAATATTTAAAAATCTGTCTTGTTTTTTTTATTTTCAAGCGGGCCCAAGCTGTTCTTCAGGCAGTGACGGCAGTGCAGGCAACAAACGCTCCCATTAGTGGGACCACTGTTAGTGAGAGTGCAGTGACTCCAGCTCAGAGTCCAGTACTCAGAATAATTATTGATAATATGTACTATCCAGTAACCCTGGATGTTCTTCATCAGGTAAGCCATATTTCATTTTAACTTGAGTTATAATTGGGAGGAACTTGTGTGTAACACTTCATAATGTTTTTGGCAGATATTCTCTAAATTTGGTGCTGTATTGAAGATAATCACATTCACAAAGAATAACCAGTTTCAAGCTTTACTGCAGTATGGCGATCCAGTAAACGCACAGCAAGCAAAACTAGTAAGTATAGTTCTTTTTTAAGGCTGGGGACCTTCCTGTACTCTAAATGTTTGTCAAATGTTACTATGACAAAATGCCGATCATCATAACATGTCATGCTCCTTCACCACTTCTATGACTTTTTTAGATTAAAAAATAACTGGCAGTTATTACATAGTGTTGTTATTGCTTGAAATCAGTGTTTAATACTATGTCTAAAGAATTGTATACATCTGTAATTATGAACAAATATTTTAATAAGACTGCACAGAGATGAAATAATATGCAAGACTGCAGTAATGAAGATGTCAACCAGAAGTAAAATGCGGGATTATGTTGATGCATAATTAGTTCACTGTAAACAGCAAATTTGGTAAGCCCATTGGATTATTGGTAGATACTTTCTAAGCATCAAAACAAAGATCTGATTTTTGGATTAGATATAGGTTTGTGAAAGTATTTAATTATAGTATCCTAAAAAAAAATCTAGACTTTACTATAACCATAAATGCCCAGAAGAAAGAGTGCAATCTTATTCATGGGACCAGACAACAAAGAACCTTTGCAGCAGTGACGGATGGGAGCTGGATCTTACTTTTGTTTTATAGGAAGCTCTCCTATCCTGAGTAGGAGAGGCAAGAACAGGTAACTGGTTTTATTCATTATAGCAGAAGAGAGCCTGTGGATAAATTATGACAAAGATCAACAGCATGTGATCTAGACCAGATGTTTTGAATTAATGTAATGGGATATATTCACATCTGTGGCAATAGGAAAGTTGAACCAAAGGGCAAGGCTAGATTTTTTATTATTATTTTTTCGAAGAGATAAATGGAATGAAGTTATATTTTCAAACCTTCACGTGCAGTCTGGGGTTGTGGAAGGTTGATTAAAATTGATGTGCTAGTTAAGTGTCGCTTGGCAGCATAGAAAGTGCTTATTGCCCGTAGATGGCAAGATACTTGAGAACTTAAGGAAAAGTGAAAAGCTTGCACCTCAGACTAACTTGGCAGTGAATATCTCTTAGTAGAAGAAAGGAAAAAAAATAAACTTAGTTTTCTGTTGTAAAGAACGATGACTATATTGAAATAAAGACCTTCATTAAATGTTGGAGGATGGTCATTTTTATCCTCATCACCAAATGAAATACTGGGTATTGATTAGAAGAGTGTGAGGTGTTCAAGGCAGGGAATCACAAAAAATGAGAGACATTCTTTCAAAAAACACAGTGTAAGTTTTCATGCTATTAAGAAAAATAAAGTTAGCCAAAGAGAAGAAGATTTGCAACTTGATTTACAGTGATCTGCTTTAGGCTAATCTACTCCTGAAAAGCACTCTGGAAGCATTTGCAGATTTGGAGTACAGTTTAAATTACGGATATCCTTTTCAGAGATGAATAATACCAAATATTAGATCGTGTCTCAGAGTACAGGGAGATGCGAATGTGTCACTGTAGTATGTAAAAATTTGCTTGGAAGGGATACACCTTTCATGTTTTAAGTAGTTTTTAAAATAGTAATACAGGAGCTAGATCTTTAACCTACAATTGCTGCAGAAATTGACTGTAGTCATTTAGATTTGTATTTGAAATCAACAGTTGGATGCTAATGTGTTTGTTGCAGAATGTTATAATTCAGTCTTGATTTGTGTTTGGAAAGTTATTTTTTTAGTAATAGATGTTAATGCTGCTTTAAAAATGTATTTTTTGAAGCAAAATATGACATCAAGTGATAAATCTTTTGACTTCGTTTTTTGAGTCTTACGTATATTATCAGAAGATTTAATGGAAAGATGGCATCTCTGAAACGAACTGTAGTGATTTGAAAATTGTCAGTATAATTCTAGGAATATAATATAAAGACGTGACAAAATAACAAGGATGAGGTATGTAAAAATATGAAAGGAACTGAAGAATCTTTTGCTGTTGTTGACTTCTGACAAACTTATACTAGCTCGTGGGATACTGTATTGGTCATATTTATTTATTTTTTAAAAAGCATGTATTTGTTTCTCCAGTTTTGCATGTTTTGATTAGGGTAGCTCCTCACTAGTGGTAGCTCATGTGTGACTGACTCGTGTCACTAGCTCATGTGTGACTCATTGAATAACAGTGACTCCTGCATGTACAGTCATTGTCAGAGTGATCTTGGAGCCTATCATAGTGACAAACAAACAGTCATAGGTTTATAGTTTTGTATTTTAACCAATCTATGCATAAATAGGTAAAATGCTAAGAGTAATACCAACTGCAAGTATTGAAGAATGCTAAATGTGAAGGAAGGTTTGATTTCCCCGCTACCCTCCCAAGCTATATAGAGGAAAATAAGTACAGTTCTTATGATTGAGCTACTGTGGTAAAACATGAAGTGCCACCAAAATGAAAGAAACTAAAGGGAAGAAACAGTCAGGTGATAAGAAAAAAATTTCCAGTTTAAATACATCTGGAAATACAGTAGAAGCAAGAGGATGTGGTGGCTACACTTAAGTTGCATGGAGTTCAAAATTAAAAGCATGGTAAAAGAGTAAAGAAGTTTTCAATTTGTTTTCCATCAGTTGTAACTATAGAAGATAACGGGGAAATTCAATTTTCCGCTGGCACTCTTCACAGGAAATCAGAATGTGGCCTTAATAGAAATTGAAGACTTATTAAGGAAGTTAAAGAGCAATTTGAAAAACTCAAATGATGTAAGTACCAAGGAGAGATGCTATTCATTTGAAGGTTCTGAGGCAATAGCGACTCTGACAAGAATGTACAATACAAAGTCTCCAGCCCTATGGGACCACTTTTGCTTTTTGAATGAGCAAGTAGTGAAAAATTGCATTCCTGCTCCACTTGCTTTGTGAGAAACTCTTTTCCTATAAAAGTAGACTGGCTAAACACACTGAGTCACGTTTCATCACCACCCTCAGATTGGATCATTATAGTTTCTTACACTGACAAGTAAAGGTGAAGACAAGAAACTTTAATTCTGTGCAATGCAGCAGTCTAGCCATGGGTTGGAGAAAGTACTGAGAATGTGCAACAGTAGAGCACATTGAACTACTGTGTTTCTCCAAATGAAACAGAAAGTGATGTCCTGGAGATGTCTGTGTGCATAAGGAGATATTCTAAGCATCAGAAATTGGCCATTTTCATAGTAAGCATTTTCATCATAAGCAGCAAACTAAAATATCTGAATACCAGTAATCTGGTATGCCATGAAAAGATTAGAGTGCCAGTGTTCCTGTCTGAACAGCTGGCTCATCCAGAGTCTTGTCTCTGTGTAACTGCACCAAAATTACTTTTGCCAAATCTTGGGTAGTAACAGAGTTATTAATGCCTTGTCTATGGAGGATTAACTGAGACTCACAAATAGAGCATGGCAGTCATCCTGACCCAACATGAGTTAAAAATACCAGAAGTTTAATCGAGAGGCTCTGTTATAGTAGGTCAGTTGCTCCTTACTTGGCCTGTAGGTGATTCAGAGTATCTCTGCAGAGATTCTGTGAGGTTTGACTCTCCACTCAAGATGTCTTCTTTCCAGTTTTTTTGAGTGACAGCTTCAGGGTGGCTCTGCACTGGTAGCAGTCTGCAAAAGATTTCTGCTAGGCTACATTGCCCTAAAATCTGTATAAGGAACTTCAGGTAGTCATTGCCGGAACAGAAAGCAAGGACATCTCCAGATAAGTTATATAACTTCAGGGCCATTATCCACGATTATTGCATTAGGATTTTGGGGCATCTCAAATCCTAAAGAGTGCAATTTGTGGTCAGAAATAAGTAGTGTTCAGGTAAACAGAAGACTGTTGGATTGTATCCATTGTATCAGAAAGCCCAGGAAGTGCAGCAACAGTGTTTTTGTCCTGGATTTTCAAACTTTGTAGAAAATAATAAGATATACAACTGGTGCTTCAGTCAAGGAACTGCACATGAAAAAAAAAATAATCTTATTTTTGGATAATGGAACGTGTTTTACATACACTTTTTTAGCCACAGAAACTTCTTGTATCGAAGAGTCTTGTATCAAAATAAATTAATTTCATTCAGATGTATATATGTGTAGGATGCATTTGGGACACATCTCTCCCAAGAGATATTTACTGTATTACTTTGAGGTGCTTATTTGAAGTGGAGTATGTTTTGTAAGGATTACTTTTTTTAAAGCCTTAAACTATTATGCCCTTCAAAAAATCTTATTTCTAGTTTCTCCTGCTTTGTGTGCTTTGGGAAGAGAAAGTGGGGACTAAATTTCTCTTTTTTTTCTCCTTACGAGTTTGTAGAGAAGTCAATGGTTTTGTTGTGTTGCCCATCCACTCTAATTTGATTTTTCTTGGTAAATGCTTTCAATCTGTTCTCGTCCTGCAAGAGATCATCATCTTAGGTGCCTACAGTGCTTGACAAAGAGAGGGCAAAGACTATTCGTTGTAGCTTGAAGCCATGTGTCTCCAGAGATATCTGCTAGCTAAATATCTGGGTTTTATTTCTGAACTGGGAAATGATAATATCAAAACATCACATCATTTTCTGTCTGCCAAACTGTGTCTGTCTTCTAGGTACCGTATGTGAATTAGCTAAAGCATACTGTAAGTGGCATATCTCGTTCTGATTTTTAGAGGGATACCTTGACTTACTCCTATAGGGACATTTCATTCCACAGATTCATGGTCTGTACAGGCCTTAGGAGAAACTCATCAAAGCATAATTCCTATGAATACAGCATTTTTCAAGGGACTCTTCTTTCCCAAGGATTTTCAGGCATTTTGAACCCTGAAAATAAAAAGAAGAGTAGTGAATCTGTTAGATCAGAAATCCCATCATTCAGGTGAGGAAAGCCTGAGAGGAAAAAACGATTCCAGGAATATTCTTCCTCTGCTTTGTAGTCTATCAATAGATCTATCTCTGCATGAAGCTGCATGAGAGAGCTGCATCAGTCATTTAGGATGATAAAACATTTTGTAGCTTTGTAGAGTACTTTTGCCATCTGAGATCACCTTTGCTGTTGTCATCACTTGTCTCAACATTGACAATTGAATTGGGAAATGGGAGATTCACATGTCATGACAGATAGAAATTCTTCCTGTTCTTTTGCAGAAGAGCTCGTGTGTCTGATTACATCAGCAGCAGGAGAAAATACTGTTTATTGAACTTTTTTCTTTTTTTTTTTTTCCATTTCCAGTCCCCTTTTCTCACCTCTTAATCTGCAGGATCTTTTCTCAGTCAACAGTTATCATCTCTTCATCCTCCTGGTTACTATGAGCAAAAAGATTTTGAAGAAATGGGAGAGTATTGTGTTTTGTGGTGCAGACCTCCATTTTATTGATGTTCCCTGTATGGTCATTTTTACTGTCTGTGACAGACAGCAGTTATAGCTCTCTTATGGATCCTTGCGACTTCCCAGGCTATTTCTACCACTTTCTGTGCTGGGCCTTGCTTACTTATTCTTGCCTTCAGTGAAAGGTGCTGTGTTGAGACATGCACAGATTTTCAATTCCTTGTGAATATAACCCTGGTTGCTAAGACCCCTTAAATATTTTGAATGTTTCTACTGTAATAGCTGTCTAGGAATACTAGTTTCTTTCCAGCCAACTCCACTCTCTTGGAACTTTCACTAGTATTGGGGATTGTGACTTTTCCGGTCACAATCAGAAAAGTCACATTTCTGATTTGCTCCCTTAATTTCCTCCCTTAGATTTCTTAACTGCCATAGCTGATGTAGAACAATGCAGCATACTTAATTATTAGGAGTCATCTTTTTTTGTTTGTTTGGTGTGGGGTTTTTTGGGTTGGGTTTTTTTGGTGATGGTGGTTTTTTCCCCTCCCAAAAACAATTTTAATGGCTGTTGAGAAACTTGTACAGATGATAGTGTGTTTGCACCGTGGGGTTAAGGTAATGCACAGGAGTACACTGTTGAGGTCATTGTGTCAGTTCAGGCATGTGCCTCTCTCCTTGGGTTATGTGTCAGTCTGAATTGAGAAAGGAATTTCTGTTTGTTCTTCTACTACTGTTTTCTATCGGTCTTCTTTATGTTCTACTAGTTGTCTTGTTTGTGTGCTCCTTAATACCACATGTGTTTTCAGGAATGCCTCCTGACAAGCTCTTGACAGGAGGTGAGCCACTCACCAGAATCATTTTCCACTTTGGAAAAGTCCCAGAGGAAGGTACTTTATAGTAACAAGGTGGAGGAAGGGAAGGCATCGGCCTGGAAACAGTTCAGTATGGTTATGCTCTTAGTATGGCATGATGACATAAGTTTTGATACTTCTGTTGTTGAGTCTTAAGTAATGGGTTTGCTGGCACAGGCAAGGTGAGGAATGACCTACAAATGATTTTGTAGAATGGTCCCATGATACTTAACGTTCTTGTTTTGGCATGTATGTGGTGTGGTACCATGTCACATGTGAATGCATGTACAGGTAAATGCTTAAAGAGAAGATTCTTAGCAGTAACTGAAGTTCTTTAAGATGGTGCCTGCATGTACAATCACTGTACTGTCTTCTCATTTTTCTCAGGATGTCTGTTTGAGAGGAACAAGGTTAGAGGGCTTTTTGCACATTCTTATATTGATATCTAAGAAGGATCTCGGGACACGCACGTTCCCAGTTGTGAGTTTACATGTAAACAGTTAATCTTGAAAAAAACCCTAGTTGCTGTTAATCTTTCTTGCATTGTTGTTGGAGGTGTATGATGCTGCTGGTAGAGGTGGTTGGGGTAAGGGGTTGGGTTTTTTTTGTTTGATCTGTTATATGCAGCCTTTCCCAGAGTGTGACTACAGTGCTCATTAAGAGTGCATCTCCTTCCTTTCCAGTTCAGGGTGTTCTTTCAGACTGTCTGCATCCCAACTACAAGGGATTTCTCTTGGGGAGTATTCTTTTATATGTACTTTTGGTTTCTGAATTTGTCAGAGGAGTTTTTGCAGTTTCAGTGTAAGTTTTAGTTACTTATGCAGCTCTCCTTTAATGTTGACTACTCTGGAAACTACAAACACAGCTATATTATCTACTTTTTAGAACCAAAATATTTTCATTAACTTAAAAGTCTTCTGCCAGCCATAAATCGATGTGTCTACAGAATCCACACAGGGATATAATATAAGTCTTGATTGTGTTTTAAAGAGTAGAGCTTCATGTCATGGTCCTGTGATTTGGACAAAGCTAAAGGATACTGCTTTTTGGTGTAATTCATACCTAGTTTTCTTCATTATGTGTATGGGTATTTCCTTGATAGCAATGGCATTGTCTTTGACAATAAGTAAGCTCTGGCTGCATAAACTGGACCTAACTTTAAGACATATCTTAGTGAATTTCAGAAGATAAGAAGTCTTCTAAAACTGGTGACTGATTCTTAGCGTATACTTTTTTACATATAAGTGTCCAACTGAGATTCTTTTCTCAAATGCCAACATTAGGAGTTTTGGATTCCACATTACCTCTGTGTATAAAAAAAGCTAGCAAATTCTGTATTCTGCAATGGTGACACCCACCGCCACCCCAACAACACAGAATTAATCCTCAGCTTGTATTCTGAGAGTCAGGACAGTAGATTTTGCTTTGCCAGTATTGTATAAAGCATGCTTTAACCTGAGTTTCAAGTACAGGAATTTCTCTATAGTTGCTAAGTCTTTGTTGAGACAATGTCTAGTTTGTCAGGTTTCTATACTTTTTAAAAATTATTTTATTTTCCTATTACTTGGAAGTTCTGGTAGTGCTGACTGACTTGTTCTTGTACATTGACTGCTAATGGCAGTAATTCTTTTAAGTGATTTCCTGAGTCCTGGAGATGTCAGCTGTGATAATACGTTTGGTAGGAAGGGACAGCCTTGCTGGCCCAGACCTAGCAGGGGGTGTCTGCAGGATGTTCCGTTTCCAGATGCATAACTATATGAAAATAGCTATGTTGCTTCCATGTCCAGCAGGCACACCAGATTCGTGCACTGCTTAGCTCAGAGTAATAAATTGTACCAGAACTTGAATGTGTTGGAAACTGTTGCAGATGTTAACCAAGCTAGCTGTGCAAGAGCTAGCTCAGGTCTAGAAGTGGTACGTTTCAGTCGAGCATCAATCAAGAGAAACAAAAGATCTGATTTTTGTATTTGAAAGTGTGATTTATTTTATTATTTTTTTTTACCACATGGCTATAGTAAATAGTTTTATATTTAACATAATGACTTGATTGAATGGATTAATTTTTAAGATTAGCTGTGTCTTCACTGCCTAGCATTTGTTTTTAATCTCTTATCTTTAGCTGTTAGTGCTTCAAGTGAAAGGAAGGTATGCCCAAAATGGAATAAAATCCAGATATATCAGTTTGCCTGGTATATAATGAAGATGGACAAAACATACATAATTAGGCCTCTTAGAGAATGTTTTTATAGAGTTCTAAGTGATGTCATGTTAAGAGTTCATATGATTTTTACTGTTAATAGGCATCCTTCCAGAAGTACTAATTAATGGTGAAAACAGCATTTTTTTTTTTTTTAAAAAGTGTTTGTAACATTAGGTTAGCAGATGAGCTTGCTTCTCTTTCAATTTTGGCACTTACTACCTTGAAGGGGAGAAGAAAAACATGCAGGAACAATGTAAACATTGTGCTTTAACAGACAGCCTTCTAACATGGTATTTAAGTCTGGATTTTTTAACTGTTTTCCTCAGGTTGGCTTTCCATGTAAAAGAGTACTTGTGTGATTTTTTTGATTATTTATTTTTTTTGTTTGACAAATTTATGTAGCATTATGTCTGAATTAAAGCTCTTCAGGTTAATGAACTATATTCAACAGACTAACTTTTGACTGGATTAAAATGTCTCTTGCCACATTGGTACATAAACAGTTTCTAGGTAAGAGAAGTAAACATCAAGCTTCTTGGAATCATGTTAAGAGAGGTTAATGCATTTTAATCTTAATTGGTTTTAAGCTAGACAGTAAGGTGGATATATATCTATATGCTGACCTTGTTTTGAGGAAAAAAAACACAACTTGTGCAACCAACCTGTATTGTATATTTTTTAAAACAAATTGATTCCCTTTTCTAGGCCTTAGATGGTCAAAATATTTATAACGCTTGCTGTACCCTACGGATTGATTTTTCCAAATTGGTGAATTTGAATGTGAAGTACAACAACGATAAAAGCAGGGACTACACTCGTCCTGATCTTCCATCTGGTGATGGACAGCCAGCGCTGGACCCAGCCATTGCTGCAGCATTTGCAAAGGAGACCTCTCTTCTAGGTATGATTATGATGTTGTTCTTTTCTATTGCAAAGTCACTTGATGAAAACTTTTATTAATCCTTCTAATGATTAAACATCATAAATTGCAATAGTGTCCAAAGGTGCATTTGGGGTTCAGTGTATATTGTAATCAGAATATCACATTCACAAGTACTGCATAAATGAATGAGATGATGCATGTCAAAATGAGAAATTCACAAAGTATAAGGAAAAGTCAAGTTAGTTCTACTTTCATTCCCAAATCTGCCCTCCCCTCTTTCATATGTTCCTGTCAGCTACTACTGCCCACCTTCCAACCCAAATTTTTAACAGGGACTTTACATGATTTGCATGTTTCATTGGTGCTAATGCTTATTTGTAGAATCGTAGAATTGTTTTGGTTGGAAGAGATCATCCAACCATTAAGCTAACCAACGCTGCCAAGTCCACCACTAAACCATGTCCCTCAGCACTACATCTACATGCCTTTTAAATACCTCCGGGGATGGTGACTCAACCATTTCCTTGGGCAGCCTGTTCCAATGCTTGATGACCCTTTCTGTGAAGAAATTTTTCCTAATATCCAATCTAAACCTCCCCTGGTGCAAGTTGAGGCTGTTTCCTCTTGTCCTGTTGCCTGTTACTTGGAAGAAGAGACTGACCCCCACCTCTCTACAATCCCCTTTCAGGTAGTTGTACAGAGCGAAAAGGTCTCCCCTCAGTCTCCTTTTCTCCAGGTTGAACAACCTGAACTCCCTCCAGCTGATCCTCACAAGACTTCTTCTCTAGACCCTTCACCAACTTCATTGCTCTTCTTTGGACGTGCTTAGCACCTCAGTGTCTTTCATGTAGTGAGGGGCCCAAAATTGATCACAGTACTTGAGATGCAGCCTCACCAGTGCCAAGTACAGAGGTACAATCACTTCCCTAGTCCTCCTGGCTACACTATTTCTAATACAAGCCAGGATGCTATTGGCCTTGGCCATCTAGGCACACTGCTGGCTCATATTCAGCTGGCTGTTTACCAATACCCCAACATATGTCAGATGTATATCATATATATATGTAATATCTGTAATATCAGATTATGAAAATAACATTTTGTTGGTTTCCTTCAATGAGGAAAGATTATGCGCTTTGTTTAAAAAAGAAAAAGCGCTAGTCTGTGGTTTCTTTAAATAACAGGGAAAAAATCTATAGTTGCACTTCTAGTGCTATGGTGCAGGAGTTCTAAGTGTCTCTCAACTTTCAAGTTCATCAGAAGAAGTTGGTTAAATGCTCTAAGAAAGATAAATCTTTCTTCTGACTATTTGTAAAATAATTAATTCAGCATGTTCTGGGGGAAAATTGTAATTTGTTTTTTTAATTTATCACAGTTCATCGCATAAGTTTCACTCTTACTTCAGTCAAGTGAGAACACCTTTCGCTCTTCAAAATTTAGTAGTACTCAGACATAATCTCATGACTTCTATAAAATCTGATTTATTATGTTGTAATCATTGTTCTTCCCACTTAGTTTTTTTCGTATTTTTTTTCTTTCATTTCCCTTTTTTTCTTCTAAAGAGAACTTAAGAACAACATAGATTGCATGCCTTGTTTTTTGTTCAGAATGGGCCAACTTGGAGTAAGTCAGAGTTAATGTAGGTGAAGAGGGGCCTGTGTTCTCTGTGTGTTACAGAGGTTAGAAGGTGCTTAGTGAATTATGTGAGCCCAGGAATAGAGTGAATATTGTAGTTAAGGCTAGATAGGGAAGATGGATGGCTTGTGAGGAAGTTTGACACCATAGAGATGAGTGCTGTAGAAACACCCTTGAGGCAGTTAGTAATTCTTTTATCAGCACAGTGACTAGAACGTAGGCATGGAGCTGCAGTATGAGTAGTTAGTAAACAAAACAAAGTAAAGAAGCTGCTTAATAATATGAGACCCATCATATTAGTTTTTGTAAGGCAGGGCTGTAGGAGAGGACTTAAAGTGTCATGATTTGTAAAGTAATGGCAAATGCAGCATTACGTATGTAACTAGTTCTGACATTTTCCTGAATCCTGAGAAGTTGAGTTCCAGTCTCAGGCTTACTGACATTTTTCTTTGTATATAATGCTTATAGTATGCATCAAATTAACAGGTTTAATTTGCTTGGCGTAGTGTAATCGCACTCTGAGGGTGCTTGGATCATTGCATCAGTTTGGATAGCTTTAGTAATTGGGATTACTATACTTGTTATAGTTATCCAAGTGACTTTAGCAGACTATGTTCTGGTGTTTTAGGTTTAAAAGTCACATAGATGTTTTTGTGATTTTTTTCTTTTTGTCTACAAGACTATGTAAGTTTTCTAACCTTTTGATTTTAATCAGACTCATTTTGTATATTAAAGGCATTTGCTGGTAAAATTATGAAGATCACAGTCATAATAGCTAATTAAATATTTTAATTCCCACTTTCTGGATGGAGCTTTTTAAATGCACTGTTTTTCCCAGCAGCAGGAAAATAGAAGGTACACAACACAAGTATCTTTCATTTAATCTGCGAAATGTGTTCAGAGCATCAGTGAAGTCAGTCGTGTTTATTTTGATGAATAGAGGAGATTATAGATCATAGTTGGTCTTTTCCTCTGTAAAAGCATTCATTGTATTGGAGCTGGATACATTCTCTAACTCTACTCATGGTCAGTTGGGTGAGCTTGGTATATTGTAGCTCTGCATCATCTGTCAAATGGGAATGTTTATACAGTGATATCTCCTTTTTGGCGGTTGTTGTTCAGGTTTTGAGTGGTGGTATGTTGTACATCTGTTTTTTTTTTTTTTTTCCCTGGTTGCCTTTTTTGTTTGTTTTTACAGAATTCAAGCTCTACAGCTGAAAAACTGTAGCTCCGTAGTACTGTTGCTGTGGTAGCCATTGGATAATTGTCAAAATGGAAATGGTGCTTATTTGAATATGGAGGAAAAAGGTTCTTGTGCTGGGCTGCTTATTATGTAAAACAAAATACATATGACAAATAAGAAAGGACAAAGAATAGAAAAAACTCAAAATGCCTAAATGGACGTTGTGTATGCAATTTATAGCTGCATTTATACTCAGATACTCAAAAGAAGAAGGGTGAGAACACTTACAAGTTCAGAGAGTTATACGATGGAGGTTCGCAAAATATGTGTGAAACATGGAAGAACAATAGCTGCAACGTTCCTCCTGCTTCTTCCTTTAACTTAATTTTTATTTCATTTCATTGGCTTTAAAATTCTTATTTCTGTGATGTCGATAAAGATAACTTCAGAGTGTCCTCAGTGAGAGTGTCTGCCATGCCCTATTCACAGATGGTTCCCAAAGGGCATGTTTCTCCATGAAATAGTGGAGCTCCATTTTGAGCTTAATGTGGTGCTCTTTAGGTTCTTTTGCATGCTCAGAAAGAATACCACAAGTTGAACCTGTGGCAGTCTTGTTAAAATTCTTGCTGTAGCTGTTATCTTATATGTATATAACGAGATCACAAACAGGAAGTGTGGTAAAGACTCACTTCTGACTTTTGCTTATGTTATGCTATTATATACTGGATAGGTGTACAGGTGTACAGTGAGGTCTAACGTAATTTTGTGAGTTGAGTTTTAATAACAAGATGTGAGTCTTGTTTTGGTGTTTAGATCTGCATTAATAATAAACCATTAAATATCTCAGTTTCCTTCTGGATGGTATTAACTCTCCTCTTCAGTAAATGTAACTTTATGATGTAATGTGTAGTAACGTTTGCAGCTTCATAAGCTGTTACGCAGAGATTTTTGAAAGAACCTGCTACCTCCCCAAAATCCATTCAGGCCAAGTATAAGAAGTAGACCAGTAACAAGTACAAAAAGGTGATTACTTGCAATAAAGCCACAAAAAAGGTTTAAAACAGGAATAGGAACTAAATGCAGTTCTCAGTCACAGCTATGCAAACCTGCATTAAGATGACTACTTCTACTGCCTATGGTTTTCACACATGAGTTCATCATGCATTTTTAGAGTAGCTATAATTTGCCCCTTATTAAAATGGCATTATTAATTTGCATTTCAGAAGTCATGCAAAAAGCTGCACTGTGGGGGAATAAATAAGGTGATGTGCTATGTCTAAGCTTCATTGAGGAGAAAGACCTAAAAAGGCTGGGAAGAGAAATATATATTACTTGTATGTTTTCATTAATATCCGGAAAAAGCAAAAACCTGTTATCTGTAAGTGTTGGAATCTAAAATAAAGCTAGTGACAAAGCTTTCTGATACCAGTTGATCATATTGACAAAGTATCTAACATTTATAATATATAATTTCAGATAAGTTTTCAAATCTTAAACAGTGTGTTGCATGATAACCAGTAATCATAATACAAGTTGTTCTTATTTTTATCTATTAAAATTTTTTGACTTGCTTAAATCAGAATAGTAAATCAGAGTGCAGTGAAGACCTACAAAACAAGAATTATGATTTTTGTGGGTATTTAATTTGTCTGACCTTTCCGAGAAAGGAGGTCTGTGTGTGCT
>JAHREE010000157.1:6116174-6337358 GCA_033628505.1 Tringa tobata | reverse complement strand
CCCCCCCCCCCCCCCCCCCGAAAAAATAAATTACAGGAGATCTTACAGAGATTACCTTTCAATAAACAGCAACTGTATTATTCTGAACCGCCACAAACAAAAGATTTTAAATAAGAACTGCTTGTAATTGCAAGTACTAATATGTAATACTTTAACTCCAGCTTGGATATTAGTTTAATATAACAGCTGGAAATATGTTGTTGTGGTTGAGGGACCCACAACGTTCCCTTCCATCACTGACTTTCTTTATTAGCACTTTATTAGCACGAAGAATTTTGCCTTTTGAACTATGAATTACTTGGCTATGCTCTGCCCAGCTGTGGGAAGAGCCATAAAACCTTCACTAGTCATCATTAGATTCCTTTATTCTTAAAAATGCAGAACTAGCTTAAAGCTTCTAAGGTTAGGGAGAGGTGCTTAGACACAATAGAAGATTTCAGGTGGACTAGTATCTCAGTATTTCCTAATACCTAAATGATTGCTATTGACCTGGTATAAAATAAGTTATTTCCCTTCAGATGGACATCTGCCACACCTTGCTGTCATTCTTCACGTTTCTGTCTGTATGACCTCTTTAGTAGCTGAGTAGAAATAAATGTGACAGTCAGCATGTGCAATACAAAGCTCTCAAAAGTACATTTCCAAAATGATCTTTTTTTTTAAAGTTATTTGAGGAGTTAAATTAGATATTCACAGTTTTCCCTGTGTATTACAGTCTGATTTTTGGGAATTAACTTCTTCTTCTACAGGGGTACTTTGTTTAACTGCATCCTTTATTAATTGTTTATTCTTGAAAGTAAAGCTACACTTTTCAGCTTTAACCCAAGAGCAAAACTTATGTCATATTTATGTTAGATTTTTGTCTTGCTATTAATAAACATAAGGATATAATATTACACTTCTACACAAAATGGATTTTGAGAAAGAAAATTGCTATGCTTGGACTAGCAGTGGTCTATAGAATTTCATTTCCTTTCTCTGACAGCTAGTGTTACTTTGGTGTTCTCTGATGGAAGACCTAGTGCAGCCCTCATAACAGATGATGATACCGTAGCGTACCTGGGGGGAGTGCTTTCCTAACCCCCAGGGAGCTAGTGCTTGGCTTACGTGATCAAGCATATTAAATGTCACTTAATTGCCTATTTAATGTAACTCACTGGTTTTTTTAATAAGCCATCTAATACAGTCTCAAATCTATTAGGTGTTTTTGCAGAATGGAAAGGGGGGAAGACAAGATATGGTTTTTCCTTCCTTTTATTTTTTTTGTATTACAGTCAGTCCCACAAGTGCCACATATAATGCAATAAAAATATCGTATCTGTTGCCTCTTGATTCAAGTAGATTTTCCCTCATACCATCATGAGAGATGACTAGAATTGTCATTACTTAGAACTTTCTGTTCCTCTGGTTGACTTGAATACTAACATGTTTAATCTTTTAAACTTTGTCGGAATGCATTCCAAATCTTTAATTTCCTTTCTTGGAACACTTTCTGGTTTTTTTTTCTGTATGTGCTTTGACAAGAAAATGTTTTTCAATGCTTGATCAGTAATGCTGTTAAGCACTATTGCAAAATAGTGATGGATGTCCTGTTCCCTTTGAAGGGTCATCTGTCCAGCTCAGTGAGATAGTGCTCTTTTTAAAAAAAAAAAAAAAAAAAAAAATTTAGTTTTCATAGATTTGTGTAACAAAACATAGAGTTGGAATGAAGCTGTAATTATAATCTTGCTTCCCCCCCCCCTTCTGTCCCGTTGTGTTTCCATTTGATACTAAGTCTGGGCTTACTCTTTTTTAAAATTAATGGTTGAAGATATTTACTATTGTCTAACCTTTGGGCATTGACTGAAACTGAAGAATTTACCTTTCTCTTATGACTTCCATTAAATAAAACAATTTATTTTGGGAAGGAAAGTAGTCAGGTACGTAGCGCAAAGGTTGTATTTAGACTGTCTACCTGGTATACTAGAAGATTGGTCAAAAGTTGTGTTAGCTTAGTGTGATCACATAAACATCAGAAATTTTGCCAAAGTACTGAAATCTGAGAATCCAATTGCAGTAAAAGAAGATAAAACACTGAAGTTGTATTTCTTTATTGTTTTTCACACATTTTTCCTACGTCAGTGTCCTTTTGCTGAACTCTGTAAAATGTGCAAATAAAATTTTGTTCAAATATGATAAAAGCTCTTGTTACATAAACGATGTAGAGTGCATACGTATTACAAGAACCTTTCACAGACCCTGGGGGTTGCACGCTTGCCTAGTTACCCCAGTGACTGAGTTTCCTTGGAAGAAGAAAAATGAAAGCACAGCTGAAGGTTTATCTAACATGCTGCTTTAGTGAAGTGAATTACAAAAGCCACAGCGCATAATCAGTGGTGCTACCTTGAGTCTTGAATTTAGAAGGTTACCTCCTCACCTCGTTTATGCTAAGACTCTGAGAGATACGTTGGCCTTTTCAAATGACCAACTCCAGTGTCGTATATTTAGTCTGAAGCATCAAGTTGAAGTGAGTAATGCCTCTCAAAGGGTGATGGAAAATAAGGATGTAATGATGTAAAGAGCACAATTAGTGTTTTACTTACTGGTTTGATCAATGTTTACTTTAGACCATTTTGATAAACAAGACACTAAGCATTTTTGAGTACAGTGGAAACAGTTTTGGTGCACAAGAATGTTTATTTGAAAAGAAAGTACTTTTTATGCCTCATCAGTTCTATGAAGATGATCTGAATAAAAAAATAAAATTTCAAACTTCTCTTCCTTATGTTTATTAAATAACTCATTTTGCAGTCCTTTGGACGACTTTAACAGTGGAATGGTCTGCTTTGTAGAGTGTTGTATGCAACACTTACTGATATAGGTACATTTTAACGACTTGTGTGTTTCGTAAAATATGCTTTATTTTAAAATTAGGGCTTCCTGTTGCAGCTGTTCCAGGAGCACTGAGTCCTTTGGCTATTCCAAATGCTGCTGCTGCAGCTGCAGCTGCTGCTGCTGGCCGTGTGGGAATGCCCGGAGTTTCAGCTGGTGGCAATACCGTCCTCCTTGTTAGCAATTTAAATGAAGAGGTCAGTGAAACAAGCTTACTACTTCTCTTTTTTTTTCCTTCTCTTTAATCACACTTCATTTGTCAGTATTTTATAATTTCTTTGCATTTGGCTTCTTACATTTGGATTTTAAGCTCAGAGTATTTTTGCTGTTTTTTTTTTCTTTAGTAATCTCCCAAAGTTAATTTAAAAGCCGTTATAGCCATTATTGTTAAATACTTTTGTTTTCCCAGGTAGCTAACAACTTAATGTCCTTTGATAGTCGGCTACCTATTTTTTCTAAGAAAAATGTGGTAACTACTGCATGTTTGACATTTGAATTGAAAGCTTTATTTTTACAAAATAGCAACTATGCTTTCTTTTGCCATTATAATCACATAAACTAGAATTTCTGTTTTGTTTCTTCTAATTGTTTGCTGTTTCATTTCATGCTTGTATCTCACATTTTAAGGTCTTAATTTATGTGAACTACTCTAACACGTTTTTCTTTGAAGGTTCTCCCAAAGATCTTGACGAGGCACTCTTCCAGTCTCCCTTAGTAATTTTTTTTCTTTGCAGTTACTCATTTGTCTTTAAAAAATAATAATTAAAAAAACAGTGGCAAAGCATTTTCACCATAACGATCTTTCTTGCTAACTCTGAAATCTGAAGGGGTTTATTTAGTTTTGCATTTTTACTGTCCTGTACATTTATTTTGATGGCTGTGAAAACTGGTATGAAATGTGGGAAGTTTGTATCAGTCTAGCTGTTCCATTTTTAACTGGCCTCTGTCACTGTAAATCATTAAGCTTTTTTTTATCATCTAGTACTATTTTGTCATCCAGTCTTGCATGTTAAAATGTTTTAGATCAGAGTGCCATTTTGAAAGATTTTTTGCCTGCATTTCATAACCAGCCATGCTTATGCAGTTAAAGTTCAAAGTTTAAAATTTCTATTGCATGCTTTTTTTTTTTTTAATTTATTTTCATGTTGAGATGAAATGCTGTAGTTTACTCTTGATATGAATGTACTTTACCCATATTTGTCTTGGGTGACTACATTTTACTCAGTTTTTCTTGTACAGTACATAAACCAACCATTTTCTGACCAAATTCCTGCATTTCCTATGTACTGACCTATATTTTATTTTTTTTTTGTTCCCCACTTCCTTATTTTTTTTTCTTCTGCATTGCTGTATTCCCTTCCCCATTTCATCCTTTTCCCTTTGTGTTCAACTTCCCTTTCCTTGTCTTTACCCAAATTCCCTTGCCCTTCCCTGTCTTACCCTTCTCCTCGTCTTTGTCTACGTTCCCTGTCTTCATTCCCTATGTTCATGCTTCTGTGCTTGAACAAAATGTTCCTCGGACCAACTTGCCCCAATTAACCGCCTTGAAACCATGATCCATGACCACCTCACCATTCTGCGGGAACCACCCTTCGTTATGGATGATCTGTTCATCTCCGCTCTTCCTCGACTCTTCTCTCTTCTTGTCTTACGCTGCTTGCTCTTCTCTCCTTCTAAAGATGGTTACGCCCCAAAGTCTGTTTACCCTCTTCGGTATGTTATTGTTAGCACTATACTTTTATTATTGATTTGATTTTTGTTTTGTTTTTGTTTTTGTTTTTTTCTTTGTTTCACCTTAATTCTTATTTGTAGCTAGCACTTTGGCTTAAAGTTGAATAGTAAATCTTTTGCTATTTTTCTTTTGCTGTTTAAAACTCTCCATAGACACATATTTTTCTTTTAATGCATGCTAATATATTTTGCATGGTCTTTAATTTAATATCATTCACATAGCTTTGAGGGTTTATCAGAAATTATTCTTTTCAATATTCACTATTCAAAATCTTTATCTCCTTTATTCATTTGTGAGAGTGTTGATTTTGAGTGAGTGATCTTGTTGCTGTCTGAATGTTCCATTGATATGTCAGAATATATTACTTAGGTGACTGGATTTAAAATAAACTTTTTCTTTTGGGTTACCTTTGACTTTGAAAAGGTGTTTATGGTGATGTGCAGCGTGTGAAGATTTTGTACAATAAGAAAGACAGTGCTCTTATACAGATGGCTGATGGAAACCAGTCGCAACTGGGTAAGATTAGTTTTCTCTTTATATTCCTATTGGGCTAAGTACTTGAAATTATGCTGTGTAAAATCAGGTGAACCTAAGCGTGTTTACATTTGTCAGTTTGTCTTGTATCCTGGTTACCCACAAGATCCAAAATCTTACTCCATCCACTTGTATTCCAGAAGATCTGCACAATATCCTAAATGAATTCAGGAGCTGAATCATATGATGATCTTTAAATAAAATAAAATACATGTGCAGATTCTGCAGACCTAGTTCTTGATTCCAGTCTTTTAGAACATTGACACTTTGATTTGCTTGGGTTTTTTTGTTTGCTGAATTATGTGTGATGTACACGAGCTATTGAAAAGTAACAATGGACTGAGTAAACCTCTTATCTTTTTCAGCCATGAGCCATCTTAATGGACAGAAAATGTATGGAAAGATTATTCGGGTTACCCTTTCTAAACATCAGACAGTACAACTACCTCGAGAGGGACTTGATGATCAAGGGCTGACAAAAGATTTTGGTAATTCACCTCTGCATCGCTTCAAGAAGCCTGGTTCAAAAAACTTTCAAAATATATTCCCGCCTTCTGCAACACTTCATCTGTCCAATATTCCGTAAGTGTTGGCAGTCAGTAAGCCAGTAGTATTAATGGGAATTACAACACGCTGAATTGACTAAAAATTCCTTGCTTCTGCTTGTTTTCTTTCTTTCTCTAGCCCATCAGTAGCAGAAGAGGATCTACGCACATTGTTTGCTAACACTGGTGGCACTGTGAAAGCATTTAAATTTTTTCAGTAAGTAATTTTTCTGTACATAGCTTTAGCAAAAGACTGCCAAAGTGCATTTTTGCAGCACGTCTTAAGGAAAAGTGCATAGAGGATAGCAAAAGTGAGGAGCAACCCCTGTAGTGTTCAAGTTCCTAATGCCGTTATTTTGTTTCAGAAGAGATCACAAGATGGCACTTCTTCAGATGTCAACAGTAGAAGAAGCTATTCAGGCTTTGATTGATCTTCACAATTACAATCTTGGAGAAAATCACCATCTGAGAGTTTCTTTCTCTAAGTCAACTATTTAAAAAGGCAGATTGAAAATGAGGGTGTATTGCGTTGTTTGGTGTTGTCACCTATTGACTGTTCAGGAAAGTGGGGACCAGAGTTTGTCTTCTATTGTTTTGGGTTTTTTTTCTTATTATTTTTTCATGCTGTTATCATTCCTTGGTTGTTTTAAAAAATAAAAAAAAAAAAAAAATTAAAGCAGTGATACTAGCTGCTGTTGTTCAACTGTTGTTTAGATAAATCATCATTTTGTTTAAAAGATTTCAAGTAAATACCACAGTTTTTCAACTTAGTTGACGTACGTGCCTTAAAAAGGAAAACTAGTACTGCTGGAATTGCATAACTAGTAAAAAGCAAATTTGGTTGTCTGGGGCACATTGTTACATGATAATTCAAATATGTTTAGGCAGAGGTGTGTAAAAAGGTTAAGCTTTTGTTTCTCCTGCGTGATTTATCTGCTGGCTTGTCACTTATTTTTCTTTTCATTTGGATAAGATGTATTACACTGAAAGTAAAATGATGCTATTTGATTTCTGCTACTTTTTGCTTTATGCTCTTTTTTTTTAAAAGACCTTTTGTATTTCATGGTTCTGGTCTAGATTCAGTTATGAATGTAGGCATTAGTTAAAATTAACAAGGTACAGAATATTAATTTCTTAAAGGACAAAAAGTGACTTCTGTGACTTTGAGGCCTACGTGAAAAGCATTGTGGAATCTTAACCTTTTTGTACACACTCTTGTGGGATGTATCATATAAATGTCAGCACTAAGTAATGTCTTGTTTGTGGCTGAATATTTTTCGTAGATGTTTTTGAAGTTGACATGACTTATGTGCATTTCAATATATATTGCCATCTTTAGTTTGTAATTAAGATATGGAATATGGTTGTGGATTTCTGAGCATGTACAGACTGGTCAAGCTAGTTCCGGAAATGGTGCATGTATTTTTCAATGAGGAAGAAGGTTTGCTGCAAATGCTTGCAGGAAATTTTGTGGCAGTTTTCTAAAACTGACAACCAGGTGGGACCAAAGTTTATGTGCCTTTAGTCTTAATTTACCTTGCATTGTAATATTCAGTTTTAATAAATCTCTTCAAAATATTTTGTATTTAGAAATTGATCTGACTTTACTATAAACATGGCTCAGAATCTGCAGATCTAGTTAATTTGAAAGCAGTTCTGTCAGTCTGAACTGCTACCTTGATTCTGTTTAAATGACCAATACTTTTTGAAATTGATGTACTTAGTTTCAGGATTCATAGATTCTGTTATCTATGTAGAAAAAAAATGGTCATGTATATTTTCTATTAGTTGAGTTTTTACATCTTTAGAATTGTAAAATTCAGTATAGTTTGAAAGTGGCACAATTAAAAATTAATTTTCTAACAAAGTTGGGAGGTTTGACGGTTGTTTAATTTCATTTTGTGTGTACTCTGCTTACCTCTGTAGCATGCTCAATAAACACTTCTGTAGCTCTGTATTCACCTTTTCTGTCTTTCTCTGCTGCTTTCTATCTCTCCTCTTCTTTGTTTTTCACTTCTACTGTGCTTCTAAATTCATGTTTATTCTCTGCCAGGGTGGGAAAAGCATAATATTAAAAAAATGCAATTTATGGCTTTTTACCATAAATCTGATGATGTGAAAAATACCAGCTCTTTATTTTCAGAAAGATAGAGACCCCTTTGCAGGCATATGTGCATATTAAATATTTCCCACCCTGTGAAAACTTACTGCTTTAAAGACATAACTTTTATTGTAGTTTGTTAGCTCTCTCTCTCTATCTTTTTCGTTTTTAAGTAGATTTATGCACTAATAGATCTCTCAGGTTTGCCATGCTCTCTTGCTGCAGTTTCATCTTTCATTTTTTTTTGTGTCTGCTAAAGATTTGCTACTAATCATACAGTATACTCACTGGTTAAAGTAACAAAGTTTTTAACATTACATTAGTGGACCTTACATATTCCAGACCAGGATTTTTGTCACCTTTTCAGAGACAGGTTCAAATGAATGTAAAAACGGTTTGGGGACTTTAATAGTGTTTCTTCATATTACTTGGAACTGATTGTTGTGGGTTTTTTTCCCCTCAATTAGAAATGGGATTAAAACTTTTACACAGCCCCCTTTTAAGAGTAACTGTAGGGTCTGGAAGCATTACATTGGTAAAAGCTGTCAGTGTTCAATTGGAAGCATTTTTCTGTCACTTCTCCAGTACAACTACTGTAGATTTATTGTCAGATTATGTGATGACCTGATGTCTGTTCTTTGGGTTGGCTTTTAAATCAATAAATAGCTATCAGCTTTTTGAAGGTCACATTATAATGTAGGGGGCTTGCATTAGTCTTCCCTACATTAAATAAAATGCATTAGGTTCTTACCTGTTTTATCAGAAATACGCCCAGGATATGACTTCTTTTATACTCCAGATATCACAGTGATCACTCAATATGAAATGCTGGTAGAATCAGGTTCATCCATACATGAAACTTGTGAAGCAAAATCTTCTTACAACTCAGGCATCCAAACGCATTGATATGACTATCTCCCAATTAACTTGAACAGTAATTAAGGGTCTGACTGAGCTCATCTTTTACATTTTGCATCTACATAGTATGATGTCCCATATTTTTTAAAAGTAAAAATGTGTCAGATTTCCTTTTGCGTATCAGAATGTGCTTGCATGTTTCAAATAGAAATGGGAATTGAAATTTACCATTCCATGGGTTCAGCTTGTGCCAAACTATATCCACTCTAAAACATCAGTATCAGCATACAACGATTGCCATATGTATAATTTTCAAATAACTTTGAACGTTTGTAGTGCTGAGTGTTTACAAATACAGGTTTTTTGTAAAACTGTAGCTTACTTATCTCTTGCCATTTCCTTACAAAGAAGTTTCTATGCTTCTTTTCTTGTTTCAAGAAGTTCTGTGGCAAAAACCTTAAGGGAAAAAATACATATTGAATTTGATTTGTTATAAATTCAGTAGCTTTTATTATGAGGTTATATTTGTTTCAGCTATTATTAAAAGCAATGATAGTCATAATTGCCATGGAAGGGTTTCTTTATTAACTCAGTGAAGAAAATCACTGTTGGTTATTGATACTTGGTCTTTAAAGTGGTATCTCTTCAGAAAATACAGGTTTAACGTCTTAACTGCTAGAACTTTCAAAAACTTGTTTTTCTTGAGATGGTACTGCATTTTGTGTAGTAATTTGTACATTTTCGTTGTTATAAAATGTAAATAAGTATTTGTTGTATTTTTAGCTCTTCAGAATGTGAAAATGCAAAGCATTGTTTTTATTAAAATTTTACTAAAAATAAGGTTTATTAATAACTTCTTACACTCCATGGAATGTGAGTTTTCAGATTACATTAGTAGAACTTTACCATAGGCATTTTGAGATTCCAAACTCAATTTCAGATTTTAAAAATTATTCAAGTATTTTGCCAGAAGGTGATTGCTGATTTTTTTGTTTGTGAATTGGTAGATTTTTCTCTAATGGAGCAATGAAATTGGTTGGAGAAGTCCAAAAATGATTCTTTGATCAGGTAATGTCCACTGGCAAATAAAATATGTAAATAAAGTGAAACAAAATCTGACAGCATTCTGCTTAAAAATTGCAGCAAAACTTCAAAGTTAAGTGAATGCACTTTGAAGTATTTCTGTATATTGTGATTTAACATGTTAAAAGGCACCTTTGCCCTGAAAGAATAACAGCTCATAAAACTATTTGCAGATTGCAGTTTTTCATATTTTACATAATTCTTAGTTTTATAAGCTGTCTTAAAAAGAAAAATCCCTCTAATTCATTGTCATTTTCCTTATGTTTGTTATCATATGTTACAGCATGAAAGCACCAGACACCTACCTGCAGTATTTAAGGCACTGCAATTTCATAACATAGTTTACTCCAGATAATAATTCTATGCTTAGATAATATGTAGTTCTGTTGAAATACTAGAAAAAAAGATACGAATTATATCTTTCTCTGCAAACAGGTATATAAATCCACTAGCCCATCTAAAAAAAATGGGTTTCCTCCATATTAAAATGTTGTACAGTGAGCAGGGCTTCTTAAAAAGATGTGATTGTGTTAGGTAGGGATGAGGCTGAATTCTCTTGTCTGTTAGGCCTTACTCCATTCCAGAGACTGAAGACAACCTAAAGTTCAGGGTTTGCCTGAGGTGAAGAAATTCTCTTTGGCAAAATGTCCCATCTCCTGCAATCCCGACCTGTGTAGAAAGGGCGATACAAGTTGTGAATGTGGTCAAGATTGTATTGAAAGATGGGTTTTCCCAGGTCTTGGCCATGCAACATCTGCATTATTTCTTGCTGCCCTGGTCTCTTGGGGGGCAGCTGCAGCCAGTTAGTGCAGGTCTCTTCCACACAGAGCATTGGGAGAGGGGCTTGATTTTTCTGAAACTCTGGGATTTGGCATGCTATTTTCTATTTACAGGGCTTTGGGAATTTTAATCATTCTCTACAGTTAGATTACTGCAGTAATCTAACTGTAGAGAATGATAAACTATTATAAATCATTGTTAGTCTACAATAGCTTGCTAGAACCAGTGACAAGGTTCCTGCCTTGCTGAGGAATTGTATACCACAACAACAAAGGTTTAGAAGATTTCTTTAACTTGTTTTTTTTTCTTTCAACATAAGAATTTATTTAGAATTGCTTAATCTGAGTCTCTTGAGTTTTGAAAATCTCTACAGTGCATCTACACACGTATGTGTGTGTTTGGTCTCTTCAGGATGGTTAATAAAAGGAGACTGGTGAGTTCCTGCTTCATCTTAAAAAATGTCATTTTTACTGCATGATAGAACTTTGTTGTAATATTCTGAGTTTATTGAACTTTTCTCTGAACAGCAAACCGAATTGGGAAGAGGATTATGTTGCTTTGGTTCCCCTGTTCAAAGTTTACAGCATGTAATGTTTAAAATCCGTATTTTTTTCTTGATTAGTTCTGCATGCAGGCCGCAAAGGAAAAGCAAGGAACTTTTCGTCCTCAGGAAAATGTGAATTTAACGAGGATTGGCTTAAATATCTGAAAAAAAAATAGCTCAAAATAGCAGTCCTATTACTGAAGAGTACTGCATGTTTTATGAGTTTTAGCCCAGTTTCTTACAGAAATGAGACTCGCATAATTGCACTGTCTCTGTGTGAATGTGCTGTTCCTGAGATCACCCCGTCTCCTCCCTGTCACTCTGGCAGCCGCCGGCTGGTTTCCTGGCAGTCGGAGGGCACGGAGGTCGTGGGTCCGAAGGTGTTGCTGTTCCTGTGCTTGTGATTAGTTGGCTTGCTAGATGAAGGTACCTATTTTCAGTAGTGCTATGGGAAGGGGGAAGGAAAAAATCGGCTGCCTTCTCTTCTGCTTTGGCAGGAATTAGGGAACAGGCAGGCACATGGTTCTCTCAGGCCGCAGCTTGTGAGGTGGCAAAGGAGACAGGGCCTAGGGACACTGGGTGGAGTGCACAAGAAATGGGAGAGAAAGGAGCAGTATTGGACAGAGGAGCATTGAGAGAGCTTCAGTAGGTTTCTTTAGATTGATTTCATGCGTAAATCTCTCTTCAAAATTGTTGGTAAGGGGAGAGTTACTGGTTGAATTATTTTAGGGGGTCATTTTACAAACCGGTCTGGCCAAAATCAGTACAGCTTGTGAGGTAAACATGATATATTTTCACTTCTGCTCAACATGTACTGAGGTGTCCAAGCTTAGCATTGCACACAGGCTGCTGTGGAAGCTGGTTTTCCCAGGATGAGTGCTGCTCCTCCCAGGGACACCAGCGAGACTGAAAGCCTGAAGCCTCTAGCCCTAGGATCGGCTACCTGTCAGGGTAGTTTAGGGTGATTGACACTGATGGCTTGCCAAAGAGCCAGATAAAGTGAGCTAGCAGGATCTAGTAAGAGGTTTGTTAGAGGACTCGTCAAAAGTGACACATGTCGGGGAACTGGCATTTTTTGATGGAAAAAATGCCTACGGTAAAATTTCTGACCATCTGTATTTCATGGAACGGTGCTCCAGTATCCTTTGGGCTGACCCCATCCCCTTCAGTTCCTTATGCCCTGGGCTTACCTCTCGCAGCATCAGCATCCTTTGAAGTTTTCAAAATTTGCAGCAGAAATTTTGCTGGACTAGTCTGTTTTCTGAAGCAAGAGAGGTTTCCTGGCTGCTGCACCTGGCAAGCACCAGTGATTTGCTGCATGTGGTGGGGCACCAGCCTTGTGCTGCTCTAAAGCATTGACAAGCCTCAGCTAGGACACAGCCACAGTGCTGGGCCAACAAAATACTCTATTCAGGGTGCTGGGCTTTGTTGTCTGAACGTGTACCTTCAGGTATTGACTTTAATGTAATTTGCATACATTTTTTGTGAACAAGAGTTGTGTTTCAAAGCGTGGGGGCTTTTTCTTCTCCCTCTCTTCTTAGAGTAAGATGTTTTCCTGTTGACATTTATAGAAAATAGACCAGAGGTTACCTTCATTTCCCAGTTCTCAGCCAAATTCTAGTAAACCTTAATGATTTTGGCAGAGGTTTGTCTAATCTGTTCTTTAAACTCTGAAGGCAGAATTCACACAACTTGTAATCAGTCTGCATTCGTGCTTTGTTATGTTTACTGTTAGACCACAGGGAAAAAAAATTTCTTGACCTAGATCTCTTCCTGCAACTTAAGTCCACCTTGATTTTTAGGAATTGATTATTTTCAAATTCCCCTGTTAAGTGTAGCTAAGCCTCATCTTTGGAGTGTAGTTACTTCAGAATATATGGTTAATAGTGGATGACCTTTTTCCTTATAGGTGACTCTTCACTCGTCATAGTCCTTAAAAACAAGGCATTTGTGGTGCCATCTTGTTACACAGAGGTGGGTGTCCTTTGAATTAATTGCTCTTTTGATTACAAAAGGAGGATGAGAATGGTAACACCAAGTGCTTCTGCACTGCTGTGGATGAACTCCAAGTAGCTTTATTCCTCCAGGTAGTATACCTTGTTTGAGTACGTCTGCAGCCTGTTTTGGTCCAACAAGGAATGAGTTCTCAGCTGTGGCAGTAGGAGAATTAATTGCCAGTTCACCACTCATTATCGCTAGCAAGTGACTGGAGTCAGTCACTAAAATTGAAGTCTATAGAATATCAGTATTTTCACTGGCGTGACATATTGACATTTATTTGCATTTTTCTTCTGGATACCTGGAAATGGATAAAGTAGTTCCCTTTCCAAAGCAACCATGTTAAAGCATTGGCACTTTTTTCACAGAAGTGTAGTCTGTTGGCTTGTGTAGGCTGTGATCTATAAACTGTACATTGGCCTTCGGAATAGGTTGTCCTAAGGAGAGGGATTCAGAATTTCATTTCTGTTTCCAGCTCTTGCAAGTTTTGAGCCAGTTGAAAATTTGCATTTTCGGTGATCTGAAAGAATACACCCCTTAACATCCTTTTTAAGTCTACAGCAGCTTTCTCACTTTCTAAAGAAGGGAATTCCATGAATTGTGCCTTTTTTCGAGGTGATTTGGAAGTAACACATACAACATATTACTGCATAGCTGAAGACAGGTTATAGAGAGAGTCTTCCTACTTTGGGAGTAGCTCTCCTGCTGTCTTACACGCTTAAACTGCTTGGTAAGCTTTCAGACAGATTTATTGGAAGGTAAATAAACTGTGCTTCGTGCACTTGCACAGTATTATAAAGCTTAAACTTTCTTCAGTGAGACATCACACTTGAAGCAAAACCTGATTATCTGGTGTAGCTACTGGGTTTTTAGGGATCCAAGACTTGCAGATTCAGTGGCTTTTAGGACTTGTCCAGTGTTTCTGAGATCCTTTCATGGCTGTAATAAGTGTCATCCATGACTTCTGAACTTTTGGGACATATGCTGTAGAGTAAAATTAGGGCTGCACGCACTCTTGGATTGAAATGCTGACTAGCCGTAGAAAAATCTGGGAGCCCTTCAGTCTGTTTTGAGATAATTCCCTCATTGGAAATCCTTAGCTCTTGTTGATCAAATTAATTTCAGCTTCACTTAATATTCAGCAGCTGCTAGGATCCTGAGTAACCAACATCCTTGTTATACTAAGGCAGAAGCTCTTCAAGTGTGTCACGTTTTTTGAAATGTTTTAGAAACTTACACAATGTTATGCTCTGAATCATTCTTTTATAAAAAAAAGAAATGTTATACTTGTCAGTCCCCTACTTTATAAATTTTTTTTGGTGCCTCTGTCAGTAAATGTTACTTACATTTATGTTAGTAGAACAGTCAATGTAGAACTCAAGGAACTTACAGTAGGATTAGCACTTGGAACAATAGGCATTAATTTTCTGTGCTGGAAAATCTGAGTCTAGATTTCTGCCATTTAGGAGGTTGTATCCAGGCAACTGCTACTGAATGCCGAGATTTTCTCTTTTGCAGACATCTGCTCTGCCCTGCCAAAACCATGCTTCTAGGGAGAAGAAAAGGTTCATCCAGATGTAAGGACCGAGCCTGAAGGGAAAGGAAACTGAGGGAAAATTATGTAAATATTGAATTGTTATACAAGAACTTCAGCTCTCCAGAGATGAGACAGTAGCTGAGAGCTTCCTCTGCATGTATCGGGCGAAAGGTGACCACCTGCAGGGCACGTGGTCTTAGAGCTGTGCGCTTTCTCAGCCAGTTTCAGCCTGCACCCCATCTTATAGGAATTCTTTTCTTGCTTTTTCAGTTTAAAAAATGAATTTACTTTTTTTTTTTAATTGCAATGTTTTAAGTTTTTTAAATTTGTCAGGCGGCACTAAGGAGATGAGCTGTGTATCATTGCGAGGCTGGGCATGATTCACTTGAAAATGGAAATAATCGAAGACACTGAATTTAGCTGAGACTTTGAGGACTGTTGATTTTATTAAAATCTCTTACAGATTAATAATTGTCACAAATACAAGTGATCTTTGGGCTGCCATGTTCTATACTACAAAATCTGAACATACTTCTGTAAATCTATGGAGTGAGTACTTGCACATCAAGTTGCCTTTCCCTGTCAGGTAACACCATGCCTCTTCACTACTGTTCTGTTGTTCAAAGACACTGACAACTCCTTCCTCTGATAAAGATCTGATATTTTAAACTGCTTGATTTATGTGATTTACTAGATTTGTTACTGACCTCCTTATTCTTCCCTTGTGTTTGGCAGTTTTAGAAGTGTCAAAATGTCTTACACTTCTTAACATTTAACCTTCTTCTTTTGCAATCATTTCAAACAGTAAGGAAGATGGAAGAGTTACACGATTTTAATATTTTGGATGTCAGCTTTGTTCCAAATTCGACTTTTGCTGCTTGCACTTAGAAGATAATCCCTACCATTGCCTCACTGCTGTAATGAATTTCTTTGTACTGGACCCATATTAATCAAACCTATTTTATCATCACTGGAAATAAGTTTTTGCTAAAATCTCCAGGAAAAGTGTAACGTACCTAATAACTCCAATTCATAAGTAGTTTAACATTCGTGAGGAAGACTTGCAGGTTTACATCCACATTCTGAGTATTTAGAAGCTGGTCTTAGGTTATCGGTAACTGAAACGTTTGTGGCTCCTCCTACGTGTATACAATATGGTATGCCTGATCTTTAGGAATAATCTGGTGAAGCCGTACTTGTCTTCACCAGTTATCCACCACCACCACATGAAGGTGACGCAGACCTGAAACTTCTTTACATTATCTTCATAAATGCTGATTCAGTGATGCTGAAAAATGGCCAGTTTGTGCATCTTGTACTAGTGAAACTGCAGGGATGATAGAAACTGGTAAGTGGAAAGCAGAAGCAATATACTCAATGCTTGTAAAATTGTAACTGGATTTTTGAAGTTTCCAACACCTACAGCTGCCTTGATGAGATGCTATGTGAAGGATTTAGCTACACACAATAGACATCACTTTAATATATTGATGCTAACCACATAACCTATTTCTCTCTTGGATCCCTTTGTTAATGTGGCTATAGAGGACAGGAAGGTGTTCTAACGCTCCTCTTGCACTGCAAGAAGTAGCCAGGAATCGTTCAGGAGGTGCTTTCACTTTACAGTTGGGCTGTTCTCATGCCTCTCTGCTGTTGAGGGGATTAGTCCTGCTCCTCCCAGTCTTGGCCAAGTGATCTTCTACCAGCTCTGATGCCTGTCTTGTGAATGACATTCACCTGGATGATTCATCTTGCTAAATTGATAGTCTCCCTAGCAAAAAAGTCAAACTTCTTCCTCTCCACCTTTTGGTGTTAGTTTTTGCCCTTCAGTGGACTGAACCTGGTGACTGAATGGTTACAGAAATGCCGAATTAGGTGGAGCATACTTCTGGGAGGAGGGGGAAGACAACACTGCCTACTTCAACAGAAGTTCAGATGTTAGCTAAAATGTGATGAAATTTCAGCTTCAAAACACTTAATGCTGATATAATTGTTCCAGCCCTAAAGGCTGAACTGGTGTGGATTTTAAATATACATGGAAACACTGAGTAGCTCTAGGATTTAAGCTAATACACACTGTGATGTTCATTGACCTAAGTGCCCATATGAACCTCTTTAGTTTCTAGACACTAATAATTACTAAAGTGCTGTATATTATACAGAGATATAACATAAATTAACATAATAAACACATCACTTTACAACAGCATCTCATAAAATGTTTTGCCACATGCTGCCAAAATAGTTGATTACATCAGCTTCATGGGCCATGCTGAATGTTTTGTTGAAGTAAAGCTATTTAAATTCTTAACGTGTCTCTTCTTCAATGAGCCAGGAAAAAATACTTGTAATCATGGATTAATGATGATGGTCTCTGGGATGCTGATTATTCTGCATGGATTTTTGGGGCGTTTTGTGGTTGAGTTGGTTTGATTTTTTTTTTTTTTTTTTTTTTTTTTTTAATCCCTCACCTTTAGCCTATCTTGCCACTTTTGTTTCTGCCATTGCTACTCTAGGTCCAAGCAGGATTCTCCAGCCCCAACTTTTTTCAAGTCTCTGGTTGTCGTTTCAGTGGGATTTTCTTGTTCTTCTGTTTCCAGAAATGCTTTTCTGAAACACTGTCTTAGTTCCTTGTTGATCACGATGACAATGATGTTTGCTTTTACCAGATGGAGTTGGGCTGACATTAATACCTTAAGTTTCTTGAGGCAAAAGCTCTTTTTTACTCTGAGGCATCAGTCATGTTGTAAAGGCCATAATAATTGTCAAAGAAACATTTCTGATTTTTGTACCTCACTGTAGTGTAAGAGGAGAAAGGCAAGAAACTGCTTCATGAGCTAGGCTTTTACTGTTTTATGGTGGCGGATAATGGTAATATTTACTACTTATGAGCCAGGCACATAAATCTACATATTTTATGTAGTAATGAATAAAGTAAAATATTGTGGCATTTCTAGTTAGAACATAATTGCCATGTATATTAACACAGATCTGGGATCTGGATGTCACAGAAAGTGAGCCAAAAATAAAGCTGTTTTACCAAATTGATTCAGAACTATGAGGGTATTTTAAGAAGTTTTAATAAGGGAGGTTCTCAAGGAATAGACTAAAATATTTCTGTTTATAGCTAATAACAAAGTAAAGGTGATAAGCAGTGTCATACTTACAGATGATTACATGCTACAAAGTTAACTGTAGACTAGTTCCTGTACTAAATTTCAAAGTGTATTAATAGATCTGTTCTTTAGAGTCAAAGCGGACTGAATATAAAATTAAAAGAATGAAAAAGTTCTGCTAGACTCAGTTCATGTCTTGTCTGAAATTCTATGCCTCTTTCCCCATTACTCTTTCTATCTCCTTTCCTTTTTTTCCCATCTAGCTCAGGCTAGATAGACCAAACCTTAAATGATATTTTTCTTTTCTCTACTACAACATCACCTGCCTGTTGGTGCCAGCCCACCCACCCCAGCTTTAGGGCATTTGCACTGTTTACACTCTGCTTGTTTTTAAAAGCCGCTCTTGTGATCTGTTCTCCATCCAGCACTGCTCCCCTGTACCCTATTGCCCTGGTTTTTCTCCCTCCATGTCCTCTGTGCACCATCTTTCCCTCCATGACTGATCTCCATGCACTTGCAGTGGGCTCCCTGTGCTACTTGGTGAAGGCATAATGGTCCTGTGGCAACCCTGGCTTCCAAATGATGTTGTCGGCTGTCTGCAGATATAAGTGCACTGGGAACTGTTGGGTAAAGCTTCAGAAACTGTTTGTCTTCCCCATCCAGAACTGTCCTGCGGAGCGCTGAATCAAGGTAAAACTGAACCCAGAGAGCACAGCACTTCTCATACCTTCTGATGTGCCGTCTTCATCCTTCATGTCCTGTGTATGGAGTACTGGCCCCAGGAGACCTTATCTACAAGTACATCAGAAATTGTGCACTGGGAGACTTGGGCAGGACCCATTGTGTGTGAGGAACATCACATGATTTAGCAGCAGGAGTCCAGGTAATGGGGACAGTCTTAATGCTGAAATGGGGGGTGGGAGTGTTTGGGATGATGCTTTATACGGATGTATATACAGGATGAAAAGAGACTTCAAATTTTGCTGGATAATGTTATGAAGATGGTAGCAACACTTCAAAAAACACATTGCAAAGCTTTCTATTTTCTTGATGTGCAAAGCCAAATAAGTTTTTGGGGGGGGGTTCTGACCCTCCACATCTGCCTGGACCTGTTTCTCAGGCAAGGTACCTACCAGTGGATATTGCAGAATAGCTAGTTAGATTGGGTTTTTTAGATCACAAAAAATATACTGATATACTGCTGGAAGGGCCAGCAGTGACAAAGGGTCAATTGACAGGAGAGAAGGTGATTGCTGTTGTCAAACAGGGAGGATGTACGTGCTGCTCCCAGGGTTTTCTGAAAACAGTTTCTTTCAGCACGTTCACTAATGACTTTGAGGGTGAGGTTAATATGATATTGATCAGATTAACAAATGTAAAATCTGGTAAATAAAAGCAATTAATTAAAAATAGAGAGTAGAACAGTAGTTTGTTGTTGAATAAAAGTGAGGGGAAGTTTAATAAAAGGAAGAGCAAGATGCTACAGACATGTTAATGCTCTTGAGTTACCAACTAAGTTGTGACTCCTTGCTAGAAGGAACTTCAGTTCCTCCTGGAGGGGCCTTTTGTGCTTCAACATTTGATGCTGTTCACCCTGAACCTACCCACTGAAGCTTAGCAGAAAATAAGATGTTACTTTCCAGAATTTCAAGTCGGATTTCAGGTACCCAGACTTTCTTTATGGGCTTGTGTTTAACTGGGGGAAGGGAGCTCTGGATCTGTCATGTGCATCCCACTTGCCAGGCTTACACTGACAGGTAACTGGAATTCAGGCTTGCTTGTAATTTCTCTGGGTCCTGGAAACCAAGGGCTCAGCTCCAGAGCAGTTCTTCTTGAGAGTCCTGTCTTCTAGTCATGGCTTCTTTGAAATGTTGTTTAGTCCTAGAAGATGAAAGGATACTTTACACCTATGTTTTAGGTGAATACACAGGTCTTAGTCCTAACATAGCCCAGGAAAGCAGAGATTTTAAGTTCACCATATCCATGGTACATTACAGTACTATAGTATTGTGTCATGTTCTAGGTCGTTGAAAAAGGTAGAAGTGAGGTAGGATTTAATGGGTCTGTTTGTGAGCCTTGTCTGCAAACTTGGGGGTCAGACACATGAGTATCCCTACACATTCTCATTTCCTTGGCTCATGCAAATCCTGATTAATTTCTCATGAATACGTCTCTCCAAAGATGCTGACAGCTCATGAGAGTAAACCTAGTAGCTCAACTCCTGACGTCCTCCCAGTCCACGATCCTCATCTCTCCCAAGACAACCCTGTAGTTTGTTTGTTAAAGCATGCTTTGTTCTGGGGTTTATGGGAATTTTCACAATCCGAACAGGAGGAAGCTCCAGTTTGCGTTGTGCACTAACATCTGAGTGGAGGCTTTAGGCAAATGCTTTCTCCTGCTGTTGCTACCTTTTTTGTCCTTTACTTTTAAGCAAGAAGACATGAGAAAATCAGCAAGTGAACCCAGACCATTAGATTCATGCAGTAGGCAGAGAAAGAAAATGAAGTACTGTTAACTGCCTGCCTCACTGTCTCCTTTACAGTCCATCCTCATCCCATAACTCCACTGAAAGGCCTTTCATATTTCTGTATTAGAAATAACATTAGCAGAGGAAAAAATACTCACGTTCTACTCCATACATTGCAGTTGTATCATCCTTTCCCAGGTGCCTGTTTTGTTTTTAAGAAAAATGATAATAGAAACACTAGTGGGGAAAGATGAAGTACAAGCAATTCCCACTCTCCCCTTTGAAGTGAGCAGTTTAAAAATGGGCTTATTTTGTTAGAATTCCGGGTAAGTGCTTTTCAATAGATGAGATATACTTTTGCTCAGTTCCAATGGACTCCACCAAATCAACCTCCCACTCAATTCAATTAATTCCCTCCCCCCTGTGTGTGAGGAGCAAGGTTTGGATATAAAAACACTGAATGTAAGATTAAAATGTCTACAGAGATGATCAGAAGGGAGTCTATTTTAATAACCCTCTCAGATTGCTGTGCATGAGATGTGGAAGTAGGAGGTTTAATCTCAGTGCAGAGCCTTTACAATTATAATCAGAATTGAGCAGAGTATTGGTCAATAGGAAATGTGCTCCTCAGGGTAGGGAGAGTACTGAAACAAGAATTAAGTCTCTGGATGTTAGTGAAGGAAACCAGCTGAAAAGAATAATCAGCTGCAGTGGTATGGATCTCAGGTTCACAGAAAGAATTGTTCAAAACTAAACAAAAACCCATAGCAAGAAGCAGCAGCAAACTCACAGACTTAGATCGTCATTGTGTGAGCAGGAAAAAACCACCAGTTCCAAATGCGTAATGCTTTCCTTTGGTGAGTTTTTGCTTTGAGATATTTACAGCTGGTGCCAAGGTAAAAGAAAGAAGTTATTTACTCTATCTTTCCTTATGGCCAAGATTGGTTCCTATAAATCAGCACAGGGTGCATGAAAGTTTTCATTAATTTTAGGCAGGTCATGGATTGTGGAAACATAAGGTGCTAATTGAAAATACCATTCTGCAGACCTCTTTCCTTCTTAGTCTCCCAGGTTTAGAGTTTGCTGAGTTCTTCCTCTTTTGTCACATAATGTGTGTCTAACATTGTTTAAATTAACTTTGGGCTGCTGGTGGCTGCAGGCTTAAGACCCATTATTATAAAGTTTTTGATTATTTGCCCTTTTTTCCTGCTCACATCTATTATGTGCATTATTTGGAAGAAGAGATTAAATGTGATTAGCATGAGTTCACTACTCCTACTTAGTAAATAGTGCTTGTGATGAGAATCTTATAGTATCTTTTGAAACTCTTGAAGACTGAGGTAAGGTATAACTTTATAAGGTGCTATAATTCTCTGCTTTACAGTTTTTACTGGCTTAACTTATTCTCTCACAAATTCAAACTGAATTTCTGAAGTCATCAGAGAGAACTGGAAAACTCAGCAGTAGAAGAGAAGTATTTGGAATTTTATATCTTTTATTTAAATGTGTACAATTAAAACAGAGACCAAACATCAAGATAAGGAATATAACCTCTATTTACTCTTAACCTTATAATAAAGGAGTATAGAAAAAAATTGGGTGCCCATCTCTTTATTTGAAAATTCCTGCTAAGATGTGAATCTTCTTTTATCTTTTGCTACCTTCTCAGCAGGGTCTGTGCTTAAAGGAAAGATGTAAGTGATATAGTTATGAGTTTTGACAAAAGGTGCTTGGATTTATTCTTCATACTCAATAGAGAGGAAATTATACTAGCAAAAGTCACTTGACAAAATAAAATTTACTTGAATTACAGTGCATATTCATGAAAATATGTTTGCATTTCTGCAGGTTTTGACCATCTATAGTCTTTAGCACTTAAACTTTCACACCAATGTATAAATATTAACAATTCAGGGTGCTCCTCATGCCAAGGCAGTTTTCTGTGGGGGTAAGCTATTGCCTTAATGCCTTTCTAAAGCTGAATGTTTTTGATATCAGTCATTAATCACAAATGCTAGTCCTTCCCTTAAGTTGTGCAGTGCAGATTCCCATTTCTTATGCAGAATAAGCAAATATAAAGTGTGGAGTTTAGTCAGTGTTTCCTTAAGTCAAATCTTAGTCACACGATAAAATACTTGAAATTACCACTTCAATTAAAAAGAGAATCTTGTTTCGAAGGGCTGATGGTTATGATGTCTCTTCAATATATATATATATGTATATATATCATTACTTCTGAAGAATTAAATCACCCATTGGGTGCACGGAAGCAGGATCAGGCCTCGTCTGACCATGTCAGGCTGAGATTGCCCAGGAAAAGATGTTAGAAATATCAGATTGGGGCACAGGAACCAGCAGAAACCAGGCACCAATGAAAAAGTCACTGGAGGCAAGTCATTTATTTTGTGGGAGGGTGATACAGAGAAAACAGTCAAATGACAGGAGGAGATATGGTAAGGTATGCAAAACTCCTCCATCTTAATGCAGGATACAGGAGTCATGTCCAAATATAAAAGCTGCAAGATGTAGCCAAAAACCTGTGAAGCTGAACACAGTATGAATATTCTGGAGTGAAACTAATCTAAATATTTGAGACTTCAAATGTAGATGGTACTGGATTTGATTAAAAATAGCACTTGATCCTCTGGAGTTCTTGAACAAGCTATTAAGGAATTACCATATTATAGGGAAATTTATTTTATTTTAAATTTTCTTTCAGTGCAAAGGTGTGTCAAGCAATAAATAAGCAGTGTCAGCAATGTAGCCTGTGTTTGACACTGCTTGAGCTGCCTCTGCTTCCCCAGAGCCTGAAGCTGCAGCAAGTAACACAGTACCTACCATAGCCAAAGCACCAGCTTGAAATAACAGTGAGAGACTCTGTGGAGTGATGGGGTGGAGAAGTGCCATAGGTCTATCCATGTGTCCACCAGAGCTAATCTACCCCCTTGATAATGAAGGGTTCTCTTCTTCAGAAAAGAGAACAGACCTGACCAGCGCTCCTGAGAGGCAAAAAGGGCCTGAGCTATACTTCTAGTCACCCTGACTATGCCAGGTGGGGATTATTTGGATGATTGCAGGATCATTTGGTGTCTGTCTCTCATAAGGCACCTTTGAACCCAGACTACCTTAATCTAGTCCTGAATAGAAGTTAATTTAGAGCTATTCAGAAGCTAATTTAGAGATATTTACTGAGCTCTCTTCAAAGAAGCAGTCTTTTAGGATTCCATTTCTAAATCGTGATTTTTCTTTTTACTGTCATTTCCAGGCTGTGCTTCAGGGAAAAATGTCTTGGTTACTGTTGTAGCACATCAGATGGCGGTTACTTGATATCTTTTTAGCAGTTCTTCTGGAAACACCAATGCTGCCTTTACACAGCACAGGTACAATCCACATGTGGCACATCTGTGTGACTTGTAACCCCATGAGTACAGGTAAAAATACCAACAGTAGCTTCCAGTGGGCTCCTGGATTGCAGCAAACACCTAATCTTCTAGATTTTATTTTCCTTTCCCCAGTAATCTCAGTCTCCATTCTTGTTACATACATCCTACCTACTGTTTGTCATCTTGCTGCCAAGCAAGCTCATTAGGCCCAGCGATGGTGTTTGGATGGACCGCTGTCCACCTTCCACCCAGGCCTGCAACTTTCTGATGAACACATGGGTTATGAACAGCATCTTCCTTGGAGAATAAGAGAGGGCTTACCTAGAGAGTGAACCAGATATTGTTGAAGAAAATCCTATTTCCAATAACAAACTTATGAGCAGTAGGTGTTGGGTTTTCTGGATCGTTTTTGATGTGACTTAATTGTCAGCTGTCTGAGGACTTTGGATGAACCTCATTCAAAACTTCGAGCTTTTGTGTCTTGAGGCCATCAGAGTACCACATGCTGAAGAACGAGCAGCAAACACGTTTGAGGCCCTACAAGCACTACAGGATCGGCACTTGGTCTGTAAGTTGTCCTTCTGGCCTGTGCTTTCTTTTGTGAGCGCAGGGCCTTTGAACAAATTATTGTATCTCTGCCAGGTTCTGACTTTTGGAAACTAGATGAATTTTGGGACAGCATAGAAACAGGGAGAGCTGAGTGTCCCCTGTGTTGCTACCTGGCTACAAGGTAGGAAAAGTTACAAAAATACCCTCTGGGGTTTGGAGGGGCAAATGTATTTTTGTTGCATCAGTGCTTTCTTACTGAAGTGACTCTAAAATAGTAACTCATTATACTACTGCAGGGTGAGAACAAAAAGGTTGCAGTGCTGAACCCAGAGTGAGCGAGCATCAGGGCTTCCATTCTGCAGTCTGAAGTGCAGCACCGATACTCAGGTGAGCACTCACCAGGCTACTTCAGTTGCAAGAGCAACATGAAGCTGAGCCCATGGCAACTACCTCACACAGACCTCTTGTCTGCTGCAACTGAATTGTGTCTATCACCTGATCCCACCTGTTCAAAGGTGGCAGGAACCATCACTGCTATTATTTGCATTGAGCTTCAAAATATTTTAATTTTATTTGGTATGAGAAAAAGAAGCAATCCCTTAGCTGCTGAGGTGGCACACCATGCTACATGCATGTAACCTCATCTAAGGTCTGGCCCTAAATGCCAGCTGAACAGGATGTGCTGCTGAGGCCAGCAAGAGAGGAACACTTGCAGACTTGTCTCAGCTCTTGCAGGAGAAGAGGAGGAAACAAGCCCAGGAGAGCCAGCAATGGCCTACAGATATGTCAGGCTGGTGGGTCTCCACTGCAGAGAGCACTGCAAGGGCTATGAGATGGCACATGTATACTTGAGTTTGGGTAGAGGCTCGAACGCTGAGTTTCTGGCTGTAAAAAGCGTTAAATCGCACTAGATAAGGAAACATGCAGAAATACAAGCTTCAGAAGCTGGTGCAAACCTTTAGTGCAGGCAGGGGTATATGCATTGCTCTGGACTGGGAATTCCATTGGAAGGAAGAGAACTAGATGGCTGATTCCCCTGGGATATTTTAACATCTTCCTCATTTTCAGCAGTGTCCAGTGAGTGTCAAATTCTAGGGCTGGGTCTGAATTTAGCAGCATTTCACAGTGAGTGGTTCAGTTGTAAATACTGTACACAACATGAGGCTGAGGTGATCCTGACCTAATGCGCTTGGGCACACTTTCTTGCTTGAGTTCAGTATTTTCCTGGGGTGTCAGGTGGGAGCTCATTTTCAGAGAGAAATTAAAAATGTGTGATTGGTCGCGAAGTTAACTTGGGCTGAGATATTTTCTTTCTCTGTTACTCCTTCCAATCAAATAACTAAATTGATTAAAAAGCTTTTTTTAAAACACAGGATTACTCAGTCTTTTATAGTGCCTTTTACAAGAAAAATATGATAAATATAAAGGAGCCTAAGGTTTCCAGTAGAGAGATGGGCCTGTAATCTTTGTGTCTGTATGTGGGAAGTACATGAAAATTGCCTCCCACAGACAGATTAGTGACTTGTTGGTAGAGGGAAGTTTCTTAAAAATTATGCTTTGCATAAACTTTAAATTGCAGAAAACATCTACTTCCGTGTGAAATTCATTATTTAGGTACTATCTGAAACAAATGTCAGGCTGACACCTCACAAATTGTTTGCTACTGATTCTCCTATTACTTTACAGATGATCCTCAGGTTTTCACACCAGATTCTCCAGAAAAATATCTAAAGACGAGGGCAGGTTTCATTCTGTAGCATCATTGTTTTGGCAGGTACGCAGAAAGTTGAGTGGGCTGATCACATGCTTCCCATCTACAGCTCATCAGTGTTAATAGGTGCTTGAAAGAAAATTGCAGTTATTTCACACAGCACTGGATGCTGAAAGCTCATATGTCAAGAAAAGATGGACATTGAAAGAACAGAAAGTGTTCCGTAACAGACTCTTTTTATCTACAAAAGACATCCCCGTGCTGCCCTGTTGAGAGTCGTTGTCTTTTGTGCAAATGTGATTTTGGGTTAATTCAGACTTGCTGATGCTCACTGAAAAGGACATTACACTCAGTCTGGGCCTGCCTAGCCCGAGACACTGAAAGGCAGAGCAGGATTTTTCCCAGCAGCGTTGAAGTCCATCTAAAGGCTGACAGAGTACTACAGTGCACAAGTTTTCCTGATTTCCTGGAACTAGAGCTCATTCCTGAGCACCAGCTATTGACACCCCCTCTCAAACACTGTATATTGCTGTTTCTTATCCATGGAGTTGTGCTATAAGGTACAGCAGGTCCATAGGAGCAGCTCCATATATCTGGCTCGGTACAGGTTCCTGCAAATGCAGGTTGGACTCTACTTTGCTGGCTTTCCTTGTCTGAAAACCATTCTAACAACCCAGTGAAATTGCCCACATCAGTGGTTTCCTGGGCTGCAATTTATCCCAGATGATAAAGACAGAAAGCTGTGCTTAGCCTGGATTAGAGGAATCCTGGAGTGTTTCAAACAGCTCAGTACTTACAGGTTTTGGTACGGCATGTTACAGCATGACGGCAGCATGACTGAGTTCTTAAAATGGCCAGTTTGCCATTCGTAGTCCACCACTCAAAATTTGTCTTCCTGTAGATTTTAACAGCAGCTAGCCAGGCTCTTTTGTGTGATTCATCTCCCCTAAATTTAGCTGCCTAAATATTAGACATCTCATCTGAACCAGTCATCTAGCGTAGGCTCAAAATTAGTCATCAGAGATAAGCAGCTCAACAGGACAGTCTGACCTGTGTCAAGATAGGTTTCTAGCAGAGAGAGGGGGTTAAGTCATCTCTGGAGGTATCTGTTTTTCTCTGCTGGATCTGACAATTTAGCAGCTTTCAACAGCAAGGTGAGGGAAGCTTTGTCCTTTGCTCTGTTTTCCAAAAGTATCTTTTCAACATCAGTTATCAATAACCTTTCTTTTAATTATGAAGAAATGTCTTCGTGTTTGAAGCACCAAGCTGGATTTGCTGCCATTATTTTTTGATTACTACTTTTATTTTCTTACTGTTCCTTCTGATTGTGAATTAGAACAATTTCCAAGGTTGGGTGAAAAAGAGAAGAGAGATGTTCTATATTCTTTATTTAAACACATTTCTCCAGTAATCAATAGTATAACTAGAGCTATGGGTTTCAATGCTTTCTCCTTAAAAACATAGATCAAACAGTATTGTGAAGCCATACATCTTCCCTGTCAAACATTTAATTTATTGTGCTGTTCATTTATAGCTTGAGACTAGAGAACTATTGGTTGACAAAAGAGGATGGATGGCTTTTTTATTGAGTCCTTACACAGCTGGCAGGAGATAGCAAATGGGGGAAGGAAGTGTGCAATGCTCATTTCCAAACTTCTAATAAATCGTGGATGGGTCGCAAGGGGCTTATGCTAACTTAAATTATATTGCATTGCATTTCCAAAATATTGGGGGTTAAGAATCATTTGTCTCATTCTCCGTGGTTAAACTGGGCATCACAAAGCAGGTTAAGAATAAACTTTTATAGTGGTGCACAACAGCTAATGTGATAGATGTACACAAATAAATGACATGATCAATTTCTAACTCAGTTATGACTGTCTCTTCATCCCTCTGAAGTTAAAGCAATATTAGCATTAGAACAATTCTTGTTTGGTATTTTTTATCCCATTATACTCCAGAGCTCCTTTTCAAGTTAGTGGTTTATGGTAGTGGTAAAGTGATTTCAGCAGCTTACTTCTCTGACAGCTCTGTTTGTTGAGTTTGTGCACAGGATGGTCATGCTGTGGGCAGCACGTTGGAGCCCAGATGCCTCTGCCTCAGAAGTTCTTGGTTACGGGGCAGCAGACATCCCTCAACCTCCACTCCTGTAATGTCTCTTCCTCTAATCATTTTGAAGTACATAAAAATCTTACTACTATAAAAAAATACAGACACTTCTTGGTTTGAGCTAATAATTTCCTGGTTTGAATATTTTTCTGGGTTTTGCAGTATCAAGCTGTAGGTTTCATCTTCAGATTTGGAGACTTTTGTGACTCTGCTCCTCTGCTTTTACTTCACCGTATCCATCCCCATCTTTCTCTGTATCCATAATGATATTGCTTCTGTTTGGTAATTTCATCCATCTGTAAACTTCATGTTCCTGCTGAGCATCCCATAAACATAGACACTACCCTTGACTGAATTTGTTTGCAAGGTGATTTGCACTATCAGCATTCAATGCATACTCTTACCATGCTTCCTTGGGGAAAAAAATGGATAATTATTACTGGATAGGAAAGGACCATTCTTGCGGGGGGAGCGGGGAAAGTTATCAATTTCTGCTCCTTTTGTTGTTAAGAGATGAAAATGTTATTTGAAAAAAGGAAAAAAACCCAGGTGAATTCATTGTTATTTCTCAACTGTGAATTCTTTGTCACTGTGAAACTTTCCCCTTAAGAGAATTTTCCAATAACATTTAAAAGAAATAATTTTTTTAATTATCTCTTGACCACAGGTAATCAGTGGGTATAAACCATGTAATCTGAACTTCAAAACACCTTGTTATCTAGTAGCAGTAGAAGTCTTGTATCCTTTCTCTCAATCACTAGAGAGGGATGAATCCTATTTAGCCCTAGCAATTAAAGAGATTGTATTGGTTTCAAGTTAGACATCCTGATGGATTGATTAGAATAAAGATCTGCATTCTACAATTCTCTAACTGTCCTGAATTCCTTGTGTTTCACTTTTTCTTCAATTAATCTTTTGTTTAGATGTGTTAGTTAAAGCTAATATTACAGTTTACACACACATGCAAACAATGTGTAAACAACTGAGTAACTATTAGCAAAGAGGGTTGCAGAAGCCATTATGCTAATAGAAGTGTTTCTACTAAACAGAAGGTGAATGAATGCATTATGTTATAATTCTCTTCAGAAATTTAAACAGTGTATCTACGAAGCAAATGCAAGGAAAGTGATATCTGAGCTTTTTAAAATGAAGTGAAATTTCTGCATGGCCACATCTTAATAAACAGAAATAGGCTAAGCCACATTTCTGTTATCTGCACAAAATGAATGGCATTTCAATCAATAAACCCAATAGTGAAGAGTAAGTGGTTTTAAGTATGTGGCTGCAATTGTGAAATATAGTAAGTGTTAGAAATACATTGACCAAACTGGGATCGGTACATTTGTTTGTTTTGGGCAAAATATACTTGCATAGTAGTCAACACTGACCATGAAAATAACAAACAGAATTAATAATGTGTGATTTATTTTTTTTTTTGAAGAATGCTTTTATATCATGACCTCATTATCCAGCAATCAGCCTAGTAAAATCTTACAAAAGGACTCATAAATGGGACAGCACAAGTATAATAATTACCTTTACTCCTATTATATTCAGAAAAGTTCCCATGTAGAACAGGTAGAAGAAAGGAAAAGGAATGAGTGGATGGGGTATGCTGTAAGAGAACTCCCTCAGGCTTGCCTTCTTCCTGCACATCAGCCTACATTACAGGAAAAGCACTGGCCAAGTGCTATTTGAAAGCCTTTAAATACCTTATTTTAAAAACCTTATTCAAAAAGGGACAGGGCTATGCAACTTTTAACACTTAAAAATGTCTGTCCATATACATCCCTGTGTGGAACACTTGTGTCACCTTGATTTAAGAAGCTATTTTATGGATACTCTGCTAGTGTTTCCCAGCACAGATTTTCTGTATTCCAAGCTTCATGAAACCTTATGTATAAAGGCATTCATAGAGAAAAATCTCCAGTCTTTCATCCAGAAATAACCTTTGAGTTTGTGGAGATGGTCTCAGACAATGTTTTCACCCTCCTTCTCCGGAGTCAGAAAAACTTACCCAGCTAGTCTCTTCTGCATAGCTTTCTTATAAAAACAGTTTAACAAAGCAGCTCTTCTCATCCAATGGTAATTCTGACCCAAACTAGCAGCTTTTCAGTTTCTGGTGAAGCAAAGTTTGAAATGCAGAGTCAAACTACCCTATTCTGGGACTGTGTTTGTCCACCACACTTCCTGTGGCGTTAGCTGAACTTGTATTCGAGGATTTTGTTAGCATTGCCTAAGGGGAAGCCAGGAAGCACTGGGGCAGACCGGAGCAGTACTAAGTTCCCATTTCTGCCTGTCAACAGTCCTTGTACTGCTCCCTGGTGGGACAAATAGTTTGACTGCAAAATATGACTTATCTTGAGCCGATGCAGAAATCTAATTTTCCTGTTTAGTCTTCACCAGACCAGGTCTATTTGGCTCTCCCACAGGGCTGTCGACAACACTTATCACAGAGTGTTAACCAGCACTTTTGGGAACTAAAATAATCCTTCAAATTAGTCCTGTAGTTAAGAATTGTCTGAAGGGGCATGATAGTCTGCACTAACTCCTTCTGAGGACTACCTCTGCATACTCTAAGTCATTGATAGGCATCATGCAAGCTTAAACTTTAAAGGAGTGAGTGATTGCAACACCTGTAGGCACCCTGGATCTACCATCACATCCTCAGAGGCTTGTACTATTCATTTTAAGAGACTTAGTGCATTCAACATCTTCAAAAGAAAATTTAAAAATAAAAAAAAGCACACTCCAGTTACCTCATACATGCACATTTGCAATTTTTTTTCCATTCTTTTTAAAGAACTGTGTTGAGATAAAAAAATATATGGTTGAGAAAAGATCCATTAGAATTAAACTGCAATCATTGGAAACTGCTGTTAAACTTCAAGTATCTCTACTTTCTCTTTCCTATTCCTTTTATTTTCTCAATAAATAATGGACTTGTTCAGTAAGTGAAATATACTGCTTCAGTAGCCCACAATGTATTTTATTTTTGCTAAACTTTTAGTTGAGCTTTTTATATCGTGCCACTTAAAAAAATCTGTTCTGTCAGATAGTTTTTCATTTAAACTTATTGCAAATTATTTAAAAGGTTTTGTTTGTCCCAAGTGCATCTTAGGTTCAGTGCAATAGATACCACTGAGTCTTTGATGGCATAGTGAAATAAAACATAGGATGGCTAGACACTCAACACTCAAATTCCTGGTATAGCCTTCCCCACACTGCCTTCCTGTTCCCCCCATAAACTTTTACATGGTTTTACATGATTCTCTGTTGTTTTTTTTCGGAAGGTAATTTAAAGCCACTTCCCCATTCTTTTAAATGTCAAAGACACACACTGAGGAAAACACAGGAAAAGGTTTTATTTAAAATAGCCTCAGCAGTGTTGAGGCAACTGATGTTTTATTATGTTGCCTGGTGAACTCACCCTGGAGCAAATCATGCAGGAAGATGAATACGTTTTGAAGGCCTTTGAGAACAATGATTATTCTTTAAATGTATCCTAACTGCAGAAACATGCCTAAGCAATAAATGTTTGATGATTTACACAGAAAACTTATAAAGTATTCCTTATCTTTTAGCAAAGTTTCATTGCTAGTTATTTATGTGAGTCAAACCCCCTATTTTTGTGTTTCCACCTGTCTAAATGTTTCATAAACTCTCCTGCTATACCCTTGCTGGTTTGATTTCCAATCTCCACTTGGCACTTAGAGCCAGATTTTCATGATGTTCAAGAACATCTATGCTGCTTATATGTCATAGACACCTCCTCCATAGCCACCATCACCTACATGTGTAGGTGATGAAGCAAGTCTATGCCCATTCACCAGATGTTGTGCCCAGCATTTAAATTTTATCACATTGTTGTAATGGAGTCCCAGGCACAGCAATCAAAATAGCACCCCTTTGAGACGTTTTATAGCTGAGCCTTAATCAAACAAAACCATGTATCTTTTTCATTATTAATAGCTTAAGTTTCCTACCAAATATCCACTCTGATCTTTTTCTATAAGTTAACTTAATTCTTGCTCCCCAAGCAATACAAAATAGTAAGAAAATAATAGTTTCTGAAGGTAAAATGAATACTAGGGTTTGCTACATGTGTTTTAAGCTTGATTTAAATTTTAAGGCTTGGTTGAATACATCTAGAATATTCACTTTTGGTTTAAGTGTTCTTGAAGTTTAAAAAGGTGAGATGGGTTGCACTTTTTTTTCCATTGCTTTCTTTTTGGTGCATCTTCACATAGGGATATGTTTGCCTCTTGGGAAGTTGGCAGTGTAAGTGGTTGACAAACTAGCTAATAAATCTGAGGTTAATAGGGCTGTAGACAGCAAAGTACATAGGCGTAGGAAGGATCACCAGCCACAGAATGCTGCATATCTAGAAGCTGTCAATACAGAGTATGAAAAATGCAAAGGACAAAGCAAAAGCAGGAGAAGTTCCAGCTCATTTTTCTGCTTGCTGGAGCAATCTCTCACATCAGCATATCCTGGTCCTCTAGGGAAGACACGTATTTAGCGCTTGATCTTGTTTTTACTCATGCTGGAAGAAAGTCTCCTTTTTAACCCAAAGTGGACAGGGTTAGGTCATTAATGACTGTCCCCCAAAAAATAAAACCAGAAACAGTAGCCTCAGGTTATACCAAAATGGCATGTCTGCTTAAGATGTAGCGCTCTCTACTTCTTGTATAAAAATTAGTTTGAATTAATTTAGAGGTATTTAGAGATGGGTATTAGAGCTTTAAAGCTGATTATTCTAGTTCTCTTAATTAGTGGACCAAATGTCTGATACAGCTGCTGTGCACTCATGGTATTGAGGACAATTTCCATCCAGGGGAAAAGAAAAATCTTTTGAAGAAATTTTCTGTGCAGTAAATTAAAATCCCTTTAAGTAGCTTGTGGCCAGAAATTTGAGTAAGTCAGCATGGTGCTCTTGAATTCAACAGAGTCACACTGATGGCTGTCGCCTGCGACTGTCATTGAATAATGCAATGAGATTCTCTTAATGCATAAGCACAAATATGAAATAGGAAAGGGTGAAAAGAAACTACTGATCCACCAAAACTGTTTTAAGAAATAATAATTGCTAAGGAGTTGCATCTTTAATATTCTCTCTATTTGTTTAAAACCACCATAAAAATAGCTGACTGGAGACTTAAAGGTGTGCACATCACAGTACTGATAGGGAAACCCTCCCTCTGCTAGGAAGACTGCCAGGCAGGTCTGCTGGTTTCTTTGAAGGCACGATGCCCTGAAGGCTCCATTCTCCCCTCTCGCTTCCCTGTGAGATTTCTCAGATGCTTTTTGATCACGGAAAGACCTTGCCAAGGGGTCATCATATCAAAGGGAGCCAAGATGCTCCACACCAGCTGGTCCTGAGTAACCACCTGCCTCTGGACTCTTCTCAGGTGCTGTGGACACCATCCCATCTTGTGGCCTTGCACTTGTTGCAGAGGAGAAGCAGTTTCCGCAGGCAGCTGCTTACAGCTGGAGAACACTTTCTACATGGCATGGAGAAGCAGGCAGCGGGGACCAAGGTTGCTGAATGGTAAGTCCAGGGAACAGCCCCTCTTTGAAGGAGGAGTTGGGTGGGAGCTGCACCCAGAGGATTCATGCAGGGCAGCTGCCTGCCATGGCCATGCACACATCATCAGTGTGTTTGTGTTGCAAGATTGAATTAGTGCCCTGAGTCAGGAACTCTTTTTTTTTTTTTTTTTTTTTAATAATTTTGAAGTTAAAGTATTGACTTTGGTGGGGATGAGAAGCAGCCTGCTTAAAGGAGGATGGGAGAAGACAAAGCTACTAACCACATAGGGCCCCACGTTCATATAAAAAAAGTCGTGGTCATTTGGAGGGTTATCTGAAGAGAGGCTCGCATGGGAAGTGTCATGTGAACACATTATTTAGTATTGAATGACTAATCCCTCTGGCTACAAATTAAGTGTGTGGTTAAGGACCAGACTGGGGTCTGGCAGCAAATCTTGACTCATAATGTTACCTGAAACAGCACTTTTACCTGAAACTGAGGTTCTCTGGTGGACGTTGTGTCACCTTCTAAAACAGGTTTCCACTATAAATATACATGGCTCAAAACAAGACACAGGCAGGGTGTTAGTGTACTCCTCAGGCAACTCGTGGGCAAAGTGAGATTGCAATAACAAAGGTGTTTGTGCCGCTTTATGTCCTAAAGATTCAAATTCTGTGACAGGATTAAGATTTGCCCACATCACTAATGTGATTAGTACTGGCACCTGAGATTTCCTTTCTCCTACCTAGATTCTTTGCTAAGTCACATAACAAGAAATAATTGTGCCCATCGTTGTTGATTCAGAAGAGTACATATTCGCGCACACATGCATGTTGACACAACAAGACGTGCACTTGATTTAGTGGGATATGAAACACGATACTGTGGCCTCATTGGTATTCTGTTGTGTTTTGGTGGAGTTTTTTACCTGAACATTGTTTTGACAACACAGATGTTGGATATGCAAATAGTGTAACTTCCGATATTTCTCAATATTAGTATAAGAAATATAAACTCTAAGGAGAAAGTGGTGATTGCCAGGCCCTGGAGTGTTTAAGAGCAAAAAGAAAATACTATAGTTGTCTTTTTGCTGACCCTTAAACTCTTTCAGTAACCATCAAATATGGACCACTGTCAGAGGAGGGATGCTGTATTAAAAAAAAATTACATTTACCTTAAGCCTTTAAATTTACAAAGACTTTTTATTTTCCATATTATACTGACAATTGAAAGATATTTTTTATTTATTTTAAAATTATGCTCTCTTTTTTCATACTCATCTTGTGCAATGAAGTTACAATTCTTGTGCCTGTGATCCCAAAATCAGCTGCCAGAGAAATAAATGTGATGGCACAGATTCAATCCAGGACTTCAGTGCAGGATCAACTGCAAGAAACAAAGGAGAAGATAAGTGGCTTTCGAAAACAGAAATATCTATTAGAAAAATCCATTTGTTTTTGTCAGCTCTGAACACACTCTTCCCCTGTCAAAATCTCCACATTATTGGAGTATATGTTTTATACAATTTTGTGCTCCTGGGGCCTGTCCAGGTTCCACCGAAATCAGCTGAAAGATTCCTATTAGTTTCAGTGGACTTCATTTCTGGTCTCCACTAAAAATCCTCGTGTTTGGAGATACTAAACTGAAATTGGGTATGGAGAGTAGAAGAGTTTGATATGTAACTCGCTTTCAAAGGATCCAGACCCACAGTGTGCTGGATTCTATGCTTTTGCTTTCCTTCAACCTCCATTAAACAGAAAGTGAGTGAGTTTCTTCCTAGAGCACTAAGAGAAAGATTTAAAATCATGGGATGGTTGAATGCTGAGGCATCAAAATTCTTAGTTGCCCTAATATCTGAAAATCTGGCCTTCCTCAGAATTTCCTACATAAATTTTACACACATTTAACAGTTGTATTTGCAAACGAGAAAAATATATTCAGCAATAAGATTCGCCTGGTCTGCAAATTAAAAATGTTTAAGGAATACCATTCTCTAATTTTCACTTTTACTTTCAGTCATCTGTGGTTTCATAAATTAACTGTTTACCCCTCACTTAGTCTTTGCTGTCTATATGTTGGATATGTAGTTCAGGCTAGTTGCCTACGCTCCCCGTTGCCCTTGGGGAGAAGCAGGAAGCTCCAACTAGGAGAGCGGGGTTAAGTCTGATAGTCTGAATCATGTGCTTGGAGGTGCCATTGACTATGGCAGGAGTTTTAGAAAGTAGCTGAGATCAACTTATAGATGGGTAAAGTCAGGTGAAATGTATACTCTCTTTAGCAAACAAGAAATGTGATTGGAAGCCTTTTCCTCTGACCTACAGGAAAAGATGCACTAATAAGCAGCAGTCAATCCATCAGCCAGTGCATGGTTGTATTTTCACTGAAAGTGAGTTTGATGCTTAAAGGGGAGATGGATAATTAAGACTTCATCTTCTAAAATATTAAATATTGATTTGTAGACATTTAGCAGCAGGCATAAAGCTCTCCTGAGAACTGGCAGCAACTGTCTAAAAGATTATTAAAGATTTTACTTCTCCGTGTAGAGTTTAGCATTTATTTTTTTATTTAAAATTTATGAAATGAGAGTAAAATAAATCAGGAGGTAACTTCTAGCCTTCTGAGCATGTGTCAGTTCTGCTCCATGTGGCCATTCAGAGTCAAAATGGATATATGATTTTTCTTAAGGTTTGTATTGGCTTTTGGTTTATTGAAGTGTCAGGAGGTTTATAAGCTCTTCTACTCCCATTCTGATTGTTTTATCCAACTACTGTCACTTCTTATCAGTATTAAAGGCAGAAATCAAAGCACAGGACCCATGGGAAGTAGCGTTTCAAATGTACACCACTGCTCTTTTTTTTGTCACAGTTCTGAACTATGCCCCTCTGCTCCTGACAGCAAACCCACAACGAGATAAGGAGATGAGTTTCATACTTCGTTAATTCATTTGTGAATTAAACAAAGGCATTTTTACCTAGAGCATGTTTCTTTCCACCTGCCTAGTCCTTTCTTTGTGATTTGTGAAAACTGCTGAAGTACATCAGACACCACGTAGGGTAGCTTTGCTCTAGGCAGCCCGTTTGTCTCTTTGGCCTTTCACTAATTGTACGTTGGAAATATACACAATTACATTTGTTCAAACAGGTGAAAAAAAAAAAAAGTATTCCAGCTTAGCTGCCTCTTGCAGATGTTTCTCCCCGAGAGTGAGTAACCCAGATGTATTAACTGGATTTGAAAACTTAGCCCCAGGTGTGGTACTTACTGGTCTGAGTAAAGTTAACCAGATGTTCAGCTACCTGAACAGGACACTGCTGCTGGACTGAGAATGCAGGTGTGAAGTGATTTGAAAAACCCTGCCCCTGCAGAAAGAAAATACCTCAAACTAAAGGCAAAGGAAGAGTTAATTCTCGCTAGGCAGTGTCTGGGTGGGTATTATGATGTTTTACAGGCAGGATCTTTCCCTATCACAGCTCAGATACAAAAATGGCAGTATCTTTGTTGAGCAAAACTGCAGTATTTTTAACTGTGCTCATGGCTGCATGGTCCAGTCTGTGGAGTAACAGTCTTGCAAAGCAAGGACTTTATTCATGGTAAAGTATTTGTGCAGCAACTTTTCTTTTTTTGTTGTTTTTTGTTTGTGGTTTTTTGGTGTTGAGGTTTTTTTGAGTTGTCTATGCATTATCTATGAATTTTCACAGTCTGTTTTATTTCAGTTAACAAGTGTATTGAATTTAAGAGATGACATTTTCTGTGCTTTTCTTGCAATACTTTCAAGTTGATCAAATCCATTTCGGAATGTTCCCCAGTTTATGCAGACTCACTTTAAATAAGTGTAAGCAAAATATGTTCATTGTACAACTGTATCAGCTTATTAGGTTTTAAAAGTGCATTTCCACTATACCATCAGTAGCAGCAAAGGAAAAAGGGAGAAGCAGTGACAGAAAATCTATTTGACAGAGTAAATAGTTTCTTTCCACATATGTATATATAGGTGTGTGGGTTTATATGGGTAAAGTAATGGTAATGGCACTGATAGAGCAGACGCGTTTTAGCATTATAATGACAAATCATAAAAGATGACACACTTTAAAAAAAGATGATGTTTATTGAAGGCTTGATTATTTTCTACCTTCGCCAAATGGAAAATTGACTGAGACAAGAGAATCCAGCAAGTTGGGGTCCAAATTGAAACACTAAGTCATGTCTACATGGTAAATAAAAAGTAATTCAAAAAAAAGTCACCAATTTTAGAGGGGCGAAAAAAAAGAGGCTATACAATTAGAAGCTAATACTGAAGTCTTACTTTAAACACTGCAATTGTAAAAACCAGATATTTCATAACAAAGATGTTGCAGTGACATAAGCAGGGAAAAAAGACACTAGGGTGAACCAGGAAAATCTGTACATTTGCACATTTCTAAGTAAACATATATCCAAGATATTTTTCAGTCCGTGGCATTTTATTAAATTCTTTACCTTCTTTGGCCATTTCAGCTGGGCTATAGACCCAGGAGGGACATACATTTTATGTTATTTTTATTTTGACATTTTTATTGTTAAATGTTGTGCACGGACTTAAATTTTTTTGTGCTCAACTTTATGTACTTGAATCCTGAAGTCCTTTTATTCATCCTGTCATCTGTCATTGATGTAACTGACTTCTGTGACAGTGTTGACAGGATTTATCTAAGAGTTTGCTGGATGGCACATTTTATAAAATCAAATATAAATAAAAGGGTCCATCATCTAGGGGATATGGGATTGGAAGTCAATGGGTGTTGATGGTGCTTAGTTTCACAAAGAGCTATTCAAGAACTCACACAATCACCTCTTACAGATTTATCTCTTTTTATATGTGACCATGTTCATAATCCCTTCAGGTTGGGAAGCAAAATGTTGTTTTTCTTTTTTTCTTTCCTAAGACCTGCCAGATAATCAAATATGTACCTGCATTTCTTTCTGACATTTCAGAAATACTAAATATTGTATTCTGGTGATAATGCTTTCTGAAGAAGGAAGGAGATGGCCCATTTAATAATGTATACTTCATTTACAGTTTGGAGCGTTAGCCAACTACTTGTGATGATACTTCTTCCAGTCATAATGCTGATATATGCAGAGTTCTAACTACATTTTTAAATAGAAAAACAACTGAATGATACATTCAAAATAATTCATGGAGAGGAAATAGATGTATTTCAGCATGGGAGAATATTTATGCATTATTTAACAGCAATAATGTTTGAATTCATACATTATGCAAATGCAGTTATAATCAGGAAAATGAAAGAAGTTGGACTGCTGCTACATCTTTAAATCTACCATTAGGTACTTATTTGTGCATATCATTTAATACTGCACAATGTTACAGTATGTCACTTGAAGAGAGAAGTTATCAGAGACTAACAGGTTATAAAAAAGTAAAGCTGATGAATCCTGATTGCTACCTCGATGCTAATGTCTATAAATTTATCAGCAAACAAGAGTAAAGGCTTTAATGGTAATCTGCATAAACTTCTCTTCTGGATAGAAGTTAGTGGGTTTTTACACACAGTTCAAATTTTGCATTGTGATCCTCATCCCTACCCACCCCCATACAGCAGACCAGCACACAGCGTGGGCTGACACAGCCAAATTGTGTTTTCTTAATGCATCAGCAGCTGTGTTCCAAAACTATCAAAACCAGCAAGCCTGACCATATAAAACCAAAGCTGCTTCCGTCTCCTCTTATCTTCAAGACAAAAAACATTAAAAAATCAAAAGACCTGTGATTTGATGAAGAGCACTAATAGACCTTCCTTTTACTAGTTGGATCTGTTTATATCTCAGCTTAATGCATAAACTCACATATATGTATGTGTGCACTTCATTGCAGTGGTTTTGTGCCACGTTTCCTCTATAATGTCTGTGGTTTCCCAGCCTGTATGAGTGTGCACAGACGCAGCCTGTGAGAAGAGGAGCAAGGGGTGACCATGTGCATGCCCCAAGTAGGTTCTGCACTGGCCACCTTGGGCATGGGAGCCAGACCAGCGTGGCAGGGTTCGAAGGTGCTGCTCTGGAGCTACTAGATGCAGGGGGTTCAAGGAGGGGCTCAGAGCTACACTGAGGTGGCTTTGGCAGAGCTGAGTCCCAGCTGCCAGGCCCATGAGAAGAGCAGGTTTCTGCCCTAGTGTTGGGTGCCTCCTGGTCTCTCCCAGACACTGCTGCATTTTGTTTCCTTAGTCCTTCCGCTTTCATTAATGGTTTCTTTTCCTCCTTGTTTTAAATAGCTCCTCAATTTCTTTTATTCCATTCAGCCAGGCTTTCTACCAACTGCATGGTCCTTACAGCATTTCCTCTTCAGTACTTCACACATTAATTAATTTCTTCTCCAAACAATGTATGAAGTTGTTTGTAGCTTGCAGTACTCCCATGTAATGAAACAGAGCTGGTTAGACCGGTGTCCTCAAAAGTGTCTGGGCGAGTCTTAAATCCTAAGAAGCTGAGGGCTCAGCTGTGTTCAGGTCACTGTTTGGAGCAGCAGTTCTGTGTTAGACCCACAAGCGCATCCTGCCAGTAGAAAAGGACAGTGCAGCGCTCACCCTGCCCTTGCCACCCCAGTGGGGAGAGCCAGTGGGAGTGCCAGATGTGAAGGGACCTGTGAAGGCTTACGCTTTCGTCCCTGCTGTTTGCCTCTGTGAGATGAGACCCAAGGAGTTCACTTGCTGCCCACTTGCACAACCACTCTGCAGCTGTGTTTGTGCTGGTCTCCAAAATCTCAGGGTCTCTTATGCGTGCACATATGAAAAGTAAAAATGCACAGGATACAGGAAGAACAGACTAGGAGGTCCTCCTTATCTCATGGAGAATGCTGGAGCTTTTGGGTCTGGCAATGATGATTCAAAAAAAAAAAAGAACCAACTAAACAACTGCAATTTTTTCTGGTCTATTCTTCTTGCCCTTATGGGAATGAGAACTTGAGAAGTAGCAGTGCGGATTAGCTTGTGCTCTTCAGTCTCTCACCTTTGACAAATATATCCTGGAGGGAATGGGCTATGGATGATTTTGCCAAATTGGAAGTAAACACTGCATCTGATTTTTTTTTTTTCCTACCAAACTTTATGCATAGTTAATGTATTAACAGGAAAGATGAAAGACAAAATAGCTTCCTAGTCAATGATGGGCTCTGCCAGGTCCTTTCTTGCCTGGCTGATTTTTAGGTCAGCATTTGGGAAAACAAAGCCATCAGTAGTCACAGGGGTGCACAGTAATGAGAGAAGAGCTGAACTTTCCTCTTGTAGTCAATGAAGGAGGGAACAAAAGTTATTCTAAATTATTCATATGGAAAAACTCTTCATTTTTATTAAGTAATATTTCTGTTAATGATAAAAATGAGAGCAAATAGAAATGAAGAACAATTGTACTGAGAGAGCAACCCATTTTCTTAACCCATTAATTAAAGCTGGACCATCACTTGTCAAGGAGTGATTTACGGAAATGGGCAGCAGAGGGAAATTTACACTCTGATTTCCATGTGTACTTGCTGTATGGCAAGCAAAAAAGAATTTGCATGTAGATGCCATCAATCCGGCATGTCTCATAAACACTATATTCCCATAATAGCTCAGGAATTCAGAACAGATCTTCTTGCAACTGGGTGGCATTTGGACACATTTTGGGTGCTCACCAATTTGAATCCAGTCCATAGCCTGGAATTTTTACTGTGTTAGAGTCTTCCAGAAATGATTACTTTTTATGGCAGAGTGGATGCAATACTGTTTGCTCCTCCATCATAAAGATTGTGCCAGGGCTTCTGCTATAAAATCTCTATTGCTAACAAGAAAACACAATTTAACCAATATATTGTGCTTCTGGCTAAGAACCGGCATGCAAGAATTCATCCTGGAAATTTTTATTTGCAGTGAATGATACTAATTTCTCAGAGTACAAAATAATGCATGAACTCCCTTTTGTTGAATATTAACTAATTTTTATGGCATTGTAGCAATCAGTTGCTGTAAAGCTGGTTGAGAAAAGAGAGAGGGACAGTAGGATGCAGCAGGCACCAAGGGTGCAGTAACGTTTACCCACTCCAATGGCAGCTGGAGATCGCCAGCTGATGACGAAAAGGAGACAGGGCTGTAGAAAGTGGAGTCAATATGTCATGTAATGGTAAATCAATTAACGAGGTATTAACTTTACAGTGGCTATAGTAGTTTTTTGTGGATTCTTTAATGCAGACCTATGTTTTATGTCACTTTGACAGTGATGGCTGAGTGCTGGCTATACAGGAAGAAAGAAGAAGCTGGTTATAACTGCAATCATATTATGGCACTGTTGGACTGGTGGTTGTGTTTGTGTATAGGTGAACTGATATTTAAGTTAGCCTAAGGTGGATTTCTGTGTCCACAGTGTCTGAACACAGTGAGAAAGCCTAGCCTTAGCTAAGACAACATGTTCTCATTACTTCAACGCTTCCTCCCTCTGGCTGGTGTGTTCATTTTGGTCAAGCAGATGGTACAGCATTTTGTAGAAGCTGTCCAGTGTGTCTGTGTTTTTCCTCTGATTACAGCTCCTGAGATGAAATTTCAGAGTGTGCCAAATCCAGCCAGGCCTCTGTATGATTAACGTGGACACCATCCCCACCACAGACAAGTGCAAAGACTGCGGCAATCCCTCAGCAGAGGTGCTTGGAGAGACCGAAGGAGTCAATGGTATGGTTAACCCTGAAGCTGTCATGCTGTACAAACCTTCTCTTCTGCCTAATGCAGCCCTTTTGTTTTGGCAGCGTGGACAAACTCCAGCTGGAGAAAGCGCCTGCTTGGCTAAGAGAATACAACCTCCTTCTGCAAAGTTATGAGAAATTCAGGTGAGAGCTTTAGATTTCTACAGACTTAGAAGAAGGTCTTCTAAATGATGATCATAAATTCTACACAACCAAAAAATGACAAAGTAACTTCTTTGGGGTTTCCTTTAACAGCTCAGTATAATGCCTGTATGTGGAAAAGCAGCTCTGGGTTATCTCCTTTTCTAAGCTTACCGTTCTTTGGAGAAAGACTATTGCTGGTCTTACTCTTACATCAGTTGCTGATGGCACTGAAGTCAACAGAAAAATCCCCTGAGAGCCCAAACCCCAAATTTCTCTGGTTTTTCCCATTCAACATCATCCAGTGTCTGTCCCCAGATGCCAGGGTAGGTCCAGGATACTTGCTTTTCGAAACAGAAAAATTAACTCTGACATGAAAATTGGCACTGACTTCAGAAGAATTACCACAATCAGCTATGTTCTGGCAATCCTTGCTTACAGCACAGTTTTAACATATGTTAAATTTTATGCTGATAGTTTGCATATCCTTATACTAAATAAATATGTACATTTATGTACACTGTGATGTAACAGCAATTTACATCTCATATGACCATCTGACATTGTTTCTCCTAGGAATATATAATGGATGCATCTCCTCAGCATCATGAGAAAAATGCTATTTCAACCTAATAGTATATTTTAATTTCAGATAGTCAAAATGGTGTATCTTTAACATAAAGTTGTCTGCAGTTTTTGGTATGGCTTTTGTGAGTTTGCTAATTCCTTTGGGTTTTAATTAGGAACATTTCAGCTACATTTCCCTAAAACATGCAAATTCTGAGGCTCCCACAAACGGTATTATTAAGATGGCTTCTTAATTGATTTTTCTTTGGGAGCAATTTGTTTCTTTTCCAGTGTATTGTGGCAAACACTGGCATTTGTCACTTCTTCCACTAACTAAGGCTTTCTGCTTTAATAAATGCACATATTAGATGCTATTCTCTTTCTCTGCTTGATAGGTATACAGTGTCAGGCAGAAGAAGGTCACAATGATGTTAAATTTGCTGCTAAGCAAAGGATCAGAGTGTAAATGAAATCTTGAAAGCTGGGAAATGAGAATGTGCAAGTGTAAATAATGTATTAATTATTGACAGCTAAGGGACCAAAGAGTCCTATTTAGTAATGACATCTTCATTGTCACACTGCCTGACACTATCTCAGGTATTTTTATTTTAATAACAGGTTTTCCCCTCAAGATAGTAAGTATTTCAACTTACCAGTGTAACTTTATTGATATTTTTCATTTTCTTGGCTTTTCTTATTTTACTGCAGTCTGGGTGCTTGGCTCGGGAGGGGATGGGAAGAAGCGAATCCTCTTATTTTATTGTGGCAAGTGATATTATTACAGTACAAAATAGATTTTTCTTGTAATGAAAGCACACAATACTGAGGTGCAAAAGGAGATTCCACCTCATCGGTTATTTATGGAAGTTAAGATACAGTTTAGGAATAGACATATGATAGCTAAGGGCTCAGTTTTGCCAACAGGCCTTCCCAGCAATGACTAGTGCTTAATGTATGCCAGAAGCAGAATTGCTTTCACCATGGCTTTCCTGAGTGAAACACTAGTTAGGTTAAAGAAAGGTGTTTCTCAGGATAAAGACTTGTAATATTCTGTACTTTCTAATCATTGCACAAACTTGAGGAGAAGTAGTAAATTCTTTAATATTCAAATGCTTTTTATTACAAATTAGTGCAGAAAAAATTCCCATGATCCAAAAAAGGTCTTAGTATAATAGCTATTTGCATAAGGCTGCTAGATGTAAATAGCTAGGAGCATTCAAATATGAAGACTTAAAAAGGAAAAATAACAAAAACAAAAACAACAAAACAAACAAACACACACCCCCCCAAGATAATTCCTGAGCCTTGTTTGCTAAATGAGCTAAAAAATTTTCTCCTCCTGATATTTTAACCTGTGGAGGAGATCTGGTCTCTTGCTTCCCACCGTCTGCTCCTCACTGAGACATGCATGACCCCCAGTCCCTACATGTCGTTCTGCAGCCCTGTGCCACCTCCAGCCCCCCTTGTTGGTCCGTGACTCCTGCTTTAACTCTCCTGTTGACTTTTTCCATAAATAGTAGATTTTGTCCCTTCTGTAGGTGGAACACACGGGAGTTTGGGGAGGCTTGCAAGGCTCTGGTGGAAAGCAGTGGCCATTCGTTCCCTGGGAACTCTTGCTGTAACGTTCCTGCAGGGCAGAAGGTGCTTCTGAGAGCAGAGGGCTAAGGAAATAGAAGAGGCAACTATTTCCAGTGTTCTCCAGCCCAGTGATAACTGTCTTTTGTTTGTCCTTAGTGAGGAAGTGGGTGGCATCTTTCAGTCAAATCCTCTTTCCCCTCAAAAATGCAGGTTCTGGTCTGTGGAATTGCTTAGCAAATTTCTGTAAGCTTTCATGAATTGATAGAGTTGGTAAATCCTGGTGTGTGTGGAGCTGGAAAAAGTGAAAATATTTCATTTCGCTGTTTTCAAAACATTGTTTTGATTGATTGCATTGGAGAGACCTTCCCTCTGAAGAAGTTTGATTTCTTTGATTAACAAATATTAATGCTTTTACATAAGCTAAAATTAATGAAACAATGCGCCTGAAATTGATTTTCCACTTTGCAGCTGAAGAAAGCCTTGCTGTGTTTTCGGCCAGCAGGGCACTAGTGATTCTCTGGTGAGCAAGTGCCCAGCTTGGCCAGTGCGTGCCGTGGGGCTGCTGCCCCTCATGCTGGTGGCCCTGCTGGTGGCTCTGCCTGCCCCAGCCTCTGCGGGGAAAATGAGCAGATTTGTGTTACACGGATGTTCCCAACCTGCTTCCGAGGTGTTATTTACAGGTGTTAATGCCATGAGGGGGAAACGCGACTCGCTTTTCAAGTCTGTTGGTATTTACAGAACATGTGTCTTAAATGTTAAAAAAATGCCATATGTGATGCTGAATATAGAGCCTTCTTCCTCTGCCCAAGAATATAACTTTATCAAAATGAAATTTCCTGCTCATTTGAGCCAGTCTCCATAGCAACAGTACTGTACACCTGTGATGTACAGGCATAAGCCGTTACAACCTCTGAACTAGGCAGAACGAGCCATGCACCATCCCCCTGTCAAAGGGAGAAGTACGTTTCTGATGTATCCCTGGCACATATTTCTATATGGTACATATGTGGGGTGGGTATATATACAATCATTTTATTCAGAATTACCCTGCTTACATTTGTAAATAAATACAAATATGCTACTTACATGAAGTTACACTCTTGCAGTGATTCAATATATTCTTGTCCTGAGGGAAGATTTTCTAATGCAAATGTTATACAAAATAAAAGCTCATGCTTACATTTGCTTCTGTAAGAATTTCCTAATTCAAAAAATTCATAAAATGCCTCACTCTTGCAAATCCGTAAACCTGTTAATAGTACATCATTAAAAAAAAGAAAAAAGCAACTGCATGCTGAATTATTTAAATATTGTTTTAATAGTAAACTGGAAATAATTAGGCACCTTTGGCTATCCAATATTGCAAATAGGCTATTGCTGTTCACTCCATAACTTTTAGTGAAATTGAACTCACCAATAAGAAACAAATGGTTGCATTTTAAAGAAACCTGAAATTATTTCCCCAGGTCATTCATAAGGTAGATCATTACAGAGAAACATTTTCTTATGCAAAGAAAAAATAGCTTACTAATGCAATGGAAATTATATTTTAAGCTTCTTACATTTATTAGCTTATTTAAGAAGAGGCAAACTTCAAAGAAGGATTTTATTTGAAATGCATGCAGTATAAAAATCTACATAATGATAGGTATTGCTCTCAGATATACTATATATGACTAAACGTATAGATGAACTGTCTGCTTCTGTCTTCTGAGCTTTGCACATTCTTGTCTTTGCTTTCAGATCTGCCCTCCCTTCCCTCTTAACTCAGGATTTCCCGTTACTGAATGCAGGGGAAGCTACGAGCAAAAGGAGTGAGGCATGAGAGATGATATATGCATCTTTTCAAAGTTGATTGCAGCAAGTTGCCTGAATTTTTAATATCGTTCCTTGATACAGTGTGCTTGGCTTTTTTTTTTTTCTTCTTTTTTCCTGGTTTCATTATAATCCTTATTTCTATGGCAGTGAAAATGGGGCTTCTGCTCTCAGAGCAAAATTTCTCATCCTTGTTTGGCAAATGGGTGGACAGTGTTGTTCTTCTCTTACAGGGGACAGAGAAGCTGGGGCCAGGTGACTTGCCCTCGTGCAGGCTGCAGCCAGCACGGCAGCCTGATAGCAGCTGGCAACCGGACGAGAAGGGAAGGGAACTAATCCTTCACTTACAGTTTAAGGAAGGAGACAACTATCTCTGATTTTGGGGAGGGAGAGGGGGTTGTAACAACTATTTTATTTTTTTTTTCCTTATGTGTGGTTGTTTTCAGATTTTCTACTAGGAAATATCTGTCTTATATAAGCTGCTAATACTCTGCTTTAGGCAGAACATGGTGCTTGGAGCTTATGTAGGCTGATTTCAGGGAAACTAGCAGCATTATTGATTTTCATTGGGCTTATTAGGATCAGCGTAACATGCACTTTTGCTATACTAGATTGTATTTGGCTTTCATCATGAAATCTCATTACACTAAAAAGAAATGGAAGTAAGTTATGCAAGTAAAAGATTGTGCAGAGTATTCTAATGAAATTACTCTGCATCTGTGAAAACACACTTTGGACGTAGGTCGTTCAAAGCCTAAATGCTGCTGGTCAGATTCTGTTCTCATTCGCTTTTGAAAATTAAGAATGAATTCTCCAATCTTAGTGGAATTATTTCAGATTTATGCTAACATAACTGAAGATATAGCTTGGTCCTTGAAGCAGCCATGCTGTCCGAATCCTGATATTGAATCAGTGATTTACTAGGGAAGAGAAATCATGGAATCATAGAATGGTTAGAGTTGGAAGGGACCTTAAAGATCATGGAGTTCCAACCCCCCTGCCATGGGCAGGGACACCTCCCACTAGAGCAGGTTGCTCAAAGCCCCATCCAGCCTGGCCTTGAACACTTCCAGGGATGGGACGTCCACAGCTTCTGTGGGCAACCTGTTGTTTGTTTGCTTACAGCTGGGATGGAATGCATTACAACATTATAAAAGTGTGAAATACATGTGGTTCTGGGCACAGTCCTTCTAGACCCCCAGCCAGGATGAGGAATGAACAACAAACTTGTTTTCACCCTTTCTGTTCTTGTGGGACATCAGCTAGTTGTGATTTGCTTATTGACAACAGTGGAGGAAGCATGAGCTTGGCCGCACAGCATATCTCCTCAGTGCAACATCAAAGGCATAAAAGCCTCCCTCCTGAAGTCCAGAGTAGGTCCAGTTGCCACCCTGGCTTCCCTCTTTTGGGCCCAGTTCACCACCAATGCTCATATGTCCAAACCCTGACTCTTCTCCAGTATTCCTGCAGACAGTGCTGTGACTGTCTTATCTTCTGCTGGCAGAGTGAAGGTAAAGCTGTTTACATGATTCCCACCCCATGAGTGCTCGGACTCTTTGGGGAGAGCAAAACTCCTCTGCGGTGGGTGTCCCGATGCCACTGAAATATTGATACCAGGGCTGTGCAGGGCTGAGTGATGCCCTCTTGCTTGCAGTGGGGTGGCAGAAAGCCTGGGGCATATCTACATGAGGTCAGACCTCATCTCATGGCTTGTCAAACAAATTTGCAGGGTTGAGGAGGGCTTTTTTTTTTTTTTTTTAATCATCTTACTTTTTTAGAACTTGAAATTGGTGGTAAGGAAAACATTTCCCCAAGATCTGTACTTACTCTGTAAGAATGGATCAAGACTCTTGAGCTGTCAGGGAAGAAATATCCTCCTTTGATACGTTTTGATGGTGCCTGTTAGAATCGCACATATTTCCTAATGGTCAGGATGCTTTTATTTTCATAGATGTTCTACATTTGGTGAAAGCATCATTCTTCTGAGAAAGAGAAAATTAATTTTGAAGAAATCTGAGAAGTGACTCTCAGCCTTCCTTTCCCAATACAGTAGTGTATTTCAGATCATAGAGAGCGAGCTATGTAAGGTACTAAAATTAGCAGAAAGCACCCAGTTAGAAAACCAACCTAAAGAATAGATGCTAAGAAGCACAAATTCAAGATATAATGCTGTAACTGCAAAGTTACTTGGGGAGTACAAATTTTGCATTATTGACAGGCTATGATTTAATGGCTTTGCATAGTCAGCTCTTAGGCAGTCTTGAGTCATTCTGCATTGATTCAACAACACTGTGCTCTTCTGCTTGGAATTGCATACCATTTTGGTGTGGTTTTTTATGTAGAAACTTTGGTTATCATAAATGGACTGATCATGTGCTAGACTTGACAGATTTTTCCAGAATTTTTCAAACCCAAACAGCAAAATCTTAAAGGGGAAAATCTCCTGAATATACATGTGACTGTCTTGTTTATTTGTAAAAAGGGGTCTTAAACTGCTGAACACTCAGCTTTATGGAAAAGAGCTCTCCTGTGTTGCTGCAATTAGTACACATTTCACTTGCAAAATGATGCTTTCTGCTAATGCTACAGTATAGTAATCAAAAGCACCTAATCCAGCTGATTAAAAATTCCCTGTTGGGCTTTGCTGACCAAATGAATACAATTATAGTAAGACATTTCGAGTAGAGAATTCTCTGCAAATACTGATATTCGTAGACTTTAAATTAAAATTATGAGAACTACACATCAAATGAAGAGAGGTCTTTTTCCCTGCTGCATCTCAGTGAGACCTATTGCTGATGTGTGGCAGGAGAAATTTTATTCTGTAAGTGCAGGTAAGCTTTTCACTCAGATCTTGGCTTTAGAATCAAATTACTGAGTGATGAAAGCATTTATTTTTGACCTCCTACCAAAGAAACCTAGCAAAAAGCTCCCTTAAGTAAGTTAGCTCGTGTAGGCAATGGTAACAGGTGCTATGGGTTGTTGTTGTGATTTTGTTTGCTTAATATTAATCTGAAATAATTTAAATGGCATCCTAATGGCCTTACTTTATGTCTCTTATTTTGATTTTAAAAATCAGCGCATTCCCCTTAGTGCAGTTAATAGGGTCAGTCTGTGAGCCTGTGCTGGTTACCATGCCTTCAGTCATGTGGAATCCAAACAGCCATTATAATTTGTTTCTAAACAGATCAAGAGCTATTTACCATCTCAATGTTTTGTGCACAGCTGGGTGTCTGGCAAACATCCAATATCCATTAACATTTAAAAATTAGTCCCATAATGCATCTTTTCCATGGCTTGAGGAGTATACACACTGACACATGTTGGGAACCAATTATATTTGCACCACCATTAGTCTGGCTGCATTCAACTTCCCAGTAAATGAGGGCTAATTTAGTTTCCAGAATGGTGTATCTTAAATTCATGCAATGACCTTAGAGAAAGCAGAGTATCTGAAGACTTAAAGAGGAAGGAAATGTTCAGAAAGAATAATGCTTCCTTTTTTTCTGCTTAAAACATAAGAGTACATTATTATATGACTGTTCCTAGTATCCATGCCTGGCCCTGAAAACCAGATTCCTCTAATTCAATACTTCTAAAATTCATGAGCAGAATTTGGTTGGGAAGAAATCAGACTAATACAGTAAACTAGCACACCCTCCTTGCTCAGATCAAACCCGCTAATGGAACTTTTTATAATAGCAATTTAAGACCTGCCTATAGCAGGTCTAACTCTTTTGGTTCCCAACTGGTTTTAAGTATTCTATTTTCCTACCAGCAGGAAAATAAGAAATACAGATTTCACAGTAAGTGCTGTCTACACTGCTTGTGAAATATAGTCTAACAATGCCATGCAAGTGAAACGACCTCCACAATTGGCAGTTTGGCAAAGAAGTTTAATGAAAACAGAGAAACACAAAAATATTTTCTGAGAAGTATAGTTTGCCAAACCTCTGCTGCCATGAGAAATTCCTTCAATAATGTCAGAGGTGAAATGGGGTGTCTAGCTTGGCGGATGAGTAAGTGAGAAGAGGGTTTTTTAACACCTTTCCTTGCAGTGTGTCAGCGCAGCTCTCAGTAATCAGGTTCTAGACTGATTGGCTTCTGCTGCTGATGATGACTGCTGCAACACGCTGTACAAAGCTTATCTTAGCTCACTTAGTCTGTGTCATGCTGCTTAATAAAGCTAAATTGCTCCTACAAACAGAACGCTGTTCTGCAGCCTTTTAGAATTCAGAGACGGTTTAGAAATACCATTTTTCCTTAACATTCATCCAAACCAGCTAGAAACTCAGGAAGGCAGGAATTTTCTAAATGGGCATAAAGCAATACAGTGGAACAAGCCTCCGGGTGAAGTCTGCTTACTCCTATAGCAGTGAACATCTCTGGTAACCCTGTCCTCTTGGCAGAGTTGTTTGAATGGAGTAGCTGTAAGATTCTGTCTGGGGTGAGGCTGCAGGTTTATAAGCAAGTTTATGAAAGTTTAATGTATATAAATATTTATTTACATATGTTTAAAATGCAGTATTTAATATACATAAACATGTTCTCCTGTTACATCCATAGTTCAGAGTTGCTTTTGTCAAGTATTTCTATTGCATAAGCACTCTTTTTCCTTTTACTTTTTGTGCGAGAAAGTAGCTTTTCAGAGAAACAGCTTATTCCTTGAAGATGCTCTTTTGAAAAAGTTCATTGTACAGTCAATATTTATAGATACTGTTTATAACATATTTCTCTCAAAATACATGGCTTTTTATTTTATTGCTTTCAGTGAAACCCATGCTTGTAGTCCCTAACAATAATACATTTTCATGCATCATTGGCAATACAAGGCTTCATTTAGACTATTGATTAACATTCTTATTGTATTAGGACTTGTTAGTGTTTCATACCTTTTTATTGTTTGGTGATTTCAAGAATTGACCTTTGCAGATTTACAGTACATAAGCAATTAGCCAGTAATAGATTAAATTAATAAAGAAGATTCCTATCAAATTTCACAAATCTATCATGCTATGGTACTGTCCATTTCTTTATTTATATTCCGCACAGCTGCTGTTATGAGCTGAAGTCCATGTAAGATAAATCTTGCTGAAGACTCTTGAGTTATGTGCAGGAAGAAGATGCTGCACAGCGTGTTTATGATTTGCTGGGTAAGTGGGTAGGGATGAGATCTGGCAGGATGGCTGTAATGTTTTCTTGTTCTGTCTTGACAGTCTCTTTTGTTTTTCAGCTGTGGATTTAACAAAACAAAACTAGAGCTAATTTTAATTTTTAATTAAAGTCAATAGCTTATGTTCATGCTGATGTATTTGGTACAAAGAAGAATAAAAGAAAATACAGAGAGAAACTTGAAAGAGAAATGCATTTCTTCAGCTTAATTATTTAGTTTCCAACTAAGATACAGCTCTGCAGAGGTCGATTATCCTTCAGGGATATCTTAGAAGAAGTGAGCAATTAGCTTGATTTTCTGTTGAATATGTAGCTTGTGACTCAGTATGTGATCTATTAAAAAGATGATCATTCCTTTTAAACTATGCCCTGATATATATGAAGCCTGTTGCTGAAGGTACAAGTCAGTGGAGTAATCCAGTTCAACACCGTGAGACGCAGCTTTTCTGTCTTGCTACACAACAGTCAATGGTAATTTCAGGTTTTCAAAGGAGTCCAAGAATAACAGAAGGCTGATACTCTCCTGTTAAAAGGTAACCTGTGATACCGCTTAACACTCTCCACAGTTTTAAGCATACTTTCCCTTAGCAGCAGAGTCTAACAGAGGGGCAAAATTTCTCTCGCGGAAAATAATCTCTCCTTGCACTATTTTATGTAGGAAAGCAGTGACCGTTCTGCCCCCAGCAGCCTGGAGTCATGTACAAGGCTGTTAACAGAGATCAGCAGCTTGGGTAAGGACTCGGGGAACTCAAAGTGTGAAAGTCTGTGTAGAGAGGCAAGAGAGGGTATGGCTTGCCCTGGCAGCTGTCGGCCTTCCATGGGATGCTCTGGCCCTCGCAGGACCATTGCTGGGGTCACCACACTGATGTGCAGCACCACAGCTCTGGCACAGGCAGCACTGGGCAGACTGGTAAGAAGCAAAGCAGGAACTGGAAGGGAGGTTCAAGAAAGAGTTGTCTGATAGGCACATTTTCTAAATACCACCACCGGTGCAAACTTGTCCCCAAGTGCATGGTCTCCACTGCCACTGACCCGCTTCCAGATTGCTGCTGCTGCTGGATTGCAAATACCCAGATCACAGAGCTGGGGTTTTGTAAGCCCGCTGGCACTTCTGTTACATGGCTGGGTGGAACATATAAATTCAAAAAGTGTCCAAATTTCACATAGGAAAAGCAGAATGCACAATTTTACAGTTCATGTGTTAGGGTTTTTTTTGGTTGGGGTTTTTTTTTTGGTTGGTTGATTTGGTTTTGTTTGTGGGTGTGTTTTTTTTTTTACTACTGTGACATTCAAGTTTACCACAGGGAGAATACAGAATGTTTGAGCTTAAAAATTACCTTTAAGTAAGTGACTTGTATTAGGATGAAGTTTGCAAAAGTACTGCCAAATTTTGTGCACACCTCAGTCCCACTTTGAGCATCTTAGTCTGTCAAACCGTGTTCCTCCAAATACACACTGAGCTGATGCTCAGTACTTGATGGGCCTAAATTAGTAAGCACCTGTATTTCTGACACTGAAGCTCTCACGGTATCTAAAATCTTGTTTCTGGTCATGTTTAGAAGTGCCTCAGTCCTGTCAGGACTGAGCTATGTGGTGCCTAACTTGTACCTTCATCTCCAACATGAACCCAATGCTTTAACATTCCATGACAGCAAAGTCTGGGTCTCATCCTTTCAAGGCCAGACTGCTCTAAATCCTTTCTGCATCTTCCCAGCATACTAATGTGAGAAGCAAACCTTAACTGTGCTCTCTTTCCCAGAATTTTGGCAGAATGTTGAGTAGTCCCCCTCTTGCCTTTTGAAACTAATTTCAAGGCCTTCTTAAAGAGAGGAGATGAGATGAAGCGAGATCTTCCTGAGCCCTATACACCAGTACAACTGTTGCTGGCATGGACACAGGTGGGTTCCCAGTGGCATAGCTCCTCTGCTCCTGGCACAGAGTGCACCAGCCCATGCACGTGGTGCACGGCAGCTTGGCTTCCTTTGCCTCTGGTCCCATAGGAACATTCTCCTTTAAGTCCCCTTTCACCTCTGCTTCAACAAAGTTAGCCCTGCTGTGGACTGCCCACCCCAGGGAGTGATGGGATCCAGCTGTTTGTCAAACTGGACACAAATAGGGCTTTTTCCATGAATTAAAGTTACAGCTCATCTGTGTAAGAATAAATATAAGAAATGCTTTTCCACCTCTTCCTGTATTTCTTTGCACTAATTATGCATCATGAGAACTACTGGTGCAAAATAGCCTGTCCTCCTCAAAGATATATATAACATTGGATAATCAAGGTGACACTTACTCACTGCTTACATGCGGCCCAGCAAAAACATCCTGTGTGGTTTCCAGGGCTAGCCATAGTCCAGAAGCAAATTAGGTATTTTCTTGTGGCCAGGAGCCCAGGCTAATAAACTCTGCAGACCTAAGCTAGCTTTTCATACAGATGGTTTGTGGCTTCCTGCATTGCGTTTCCATTTGTATTGAAAATTATGCTGGATCTGGCATTACTGGAGCTCTGCCAGGGCTAATAGGCCCATCCAGCCCCACGCTGACTCCTGAAGAGCTCCTTAGCTCCTTCCTTCATTGCTGCTCCCAGTGCCGAGGAGCGTTCCTGGCCAGGCTGCGTGCAGGCAGCCCAAACCAGGATCCCGAGCTTCTCTTGTTTGTTGGTTTGTTTGTATTTCTATTTATTTTATTATTTTAGACACCTCATGGCTCTACTGGCTTCAGGAGGGTGCTATGCTCCACTGACTCAGTGAGTGAAGGGTAACACCAGTGTGATGGCCGTGCTGTAGGTTTAATCAGCTCAGCAGGGACTTGGAGAAAGGCTGTGTACTTCCCAGAAACTCCTTCTATCCAGCCATCCCAGCACTGGACAAAGCTGAAGGTATTCCCCATGTTGTTATTTCACTGAGGGGTTCTCTGGTGTACCTGATATTGGGAATAGAAGGCATCTATTGGGCTGTGTCTTAGTCGCCAGAGGAGATGATCCCTGCATAAAGCACAGTGAATCACAGAATGGCAAGGGTTGGAAGGCACCTTTGGAGATCATTGGGTCCTTTTAAAAACCGAATGAAGTGCCCATAAAAAGTGGAGGGCTTTCTGGTTCTTCTCAAATGGAGAACGAGAGCCTTCTGTTTACTCAGGACGTATGAGCTGGAAGGCCATAGTTGGTGCCACTGTTGATACAACTTTTGTACTACTTTTTGGCTTTTATTTTTTGAAGGAAGCCAGCAATAAGGGTGGAGTTTGGAGAGGTTGTATGCAGTTGCATGAAGCACACCTTGCAAACTGATGAATACCTCCTAAAAGGGTCGTGCAATTACTGATTATAACGTGACTTTCATTTTTTTCCCCAGGAAGGCTTCATCTGCTGTCAGAGAACTGCTTCGATCCACCCTCCCCAGCTGAGATTCAAGAGACACCAGAAAATGGACAAATTTGCCCTGAGCGTGATTTTACTCATTTTGGCTCAGCTCCATTAATGGATTAAACCATGGTTCATTAAGCAGCGTCTACTGTGGAAGTTAGGGTAAGGCTTTGAGAGAGGCTGCCTCGCAGAGAGCAGCGCAGCGTGGTGCCGGCAGAGCTGCCACCCGAGCGCACCCCGGGGTCCCGCGGGAGCTGGCATCCCCAAACGCCCCTGCTGTCAGGTGCTTGTTTGTTCAGCCTCTTGCTTTGAAACTAAAATTAGTGAGTGGGAAAGGCTCAGCCTCTTTTTTGGTACTACTTTTTCCTGTTGTTGTGTTTGTTCTTGGGTAGCAGAGCCAGTTTAGCTTCTGTACCTCGTCAAGGAGGAAAAGGTTTTCATAAGCATAAAGGTCAGAGCGTGGGCTGAGCCTCCTCGAGGTGAACCACACCTTGTCGGGCTTTGCAGGACTCCTCACAAGGATGTGTCGTTAGATCCTCTCTTGTGGGGTGCTCAAATTGTGCTTTTATGTTTCTTCTTCCTCAAAACAGGAATTTAAAGAAAGGTTCTTACAGAGTGGGGGGTGTGTTTGTGTGTGCCCTGCATGTGCTGCCTGCATCTGCCTGGTTAAGAGGAGTCAGCTGGAGCTGCAGGACTGAACCAGGAGGGTCTCCTTCAAGCACAGGCCCCCCATCCCAAGTGCAGTGTAGATGCCCAGCCCCTGCCTGGGAGGTCAGGCTTGATGGTGCTGAGATCCTACAGCTCCTTGCTTTTCTCTTACTCACTCTGGGCTAAATGAGTTCTAGGCTCAAGAGGAGTTTTAGAACTGGTCTTCTCAGGATCAGAAAAGTTGTAATTTTTCATGTCTTAATCTCGGTTAAAACCAGTTAGCAGTTTTTCTAGTGAAAACTCAAACTTTCTGAAATCAGAAAAAAGCTGGGAGGCAACCGAACGTATGAGGTGGCTATTAAAGGCAACAAAGGTGAAAAAAATCCTCCGAGTGGAGGCAGTGGGGTGCCGTTGGGGCAGGCGTAGCCAGCCCAGTGTGGTGGGCTGGGAGCAGGGCTGAGAGCATCCCCAGCCCACGCATGGTGGCAGGGAGAGGACTTCCCTGCAGACAAGCACTCCAAAGTGCCGTGGTCAAGGTAATGAGTGATGGGGCTTCACTGGAGGTTTGAAGCACACAAAGTGCATTGCTTTTGAAAGTTTTGCTTTTACATCTTAAACAAGGAATTAAATTAGTATGTAAGCTATTTCTCTGTGTTTATGCTGAAATGTTACAGTGGAATTGCTCTGACCCAGAGAAGCTAAAGTACTCATTTTTCTTAAACGCTTTTGTAAACTATAGTTTATTTGCTGCTGTACATCTGAGAGGCTGTACAAGAGAGTTAAAATTGAAGGACAGGAAGAATTTAAAGGAATGAGACCTCTGTCTGTTCAGAATGATTCAAGCTTACAGATAGGATACTACTGCATTATCACTTCAAGCATCACCTCACTGATATTTCTGACATTTCAGAATAGCAGAGTGAAAAAAAATACAGGGATCTTTTCAATCCATTGAAAAATATTTTTTATTGTTTTACCAGAGTGCTGAAAGACATTTCAAGGAAATATATATACGTATATATGCAAACACATATGTAAATATTAATCTTTATTAGAGAAAAAATTAGGGGGGAAACAATATGACAAGCACAACAACTGTAAATGGTACAAATCCATTAAAGAGTGTGAGTACCAGGAGGCTGCTTTTTTGTTGAATGAAAGTTCACACAACCCAAGGTTGCCTCCAAATACAGAACTAACTGAAGAGTTCGGATTTAACACTGACTGGACCTGTCATATTTCCCCTTAATGAGACTCAGCTCTGAAGAAAAGGAGAAGAAAATGGTCGGTGTGATAAGCCCTACGATGCAGTAATTGGATCAAGCTGAGACACTGGTGGCCTTTAGGAGTAGCAGAAGAGACTTGCAAGCAGGCTGGCATATGCAAGTGTTTTCTCTATAGAATTTCCTCAATACGATTTTTATCCTTCTTCAAAACAGGATAGGCAGAAAAATCAGTTTGTGGATTCTGGAAGAGTTAACACTTTTTACTTCTCAACCTGGTAGGACATAGGTGATTACACCTTTACCCAGAAGGCAGCCTTTCCATGCCTAGCTCTTATCAAGAGTTTATGGGAAGTATCTCCAGGTGTAATTATATCATTGTGCAAATCCAAATTAAAATGATGCTGATGATTAATTTTTCTGATGTGGCTTAAGACCACATTATCAGTGGTTTCAGTTTGACTGGATTTCAGAAATAAATTTCGTGTGTGAACAGAGGATAAATTTAGTTCATAAACATAAGGGTTTGGGATAGACCACTCTGATCCAGCCAAAATGGTGCAACTCTTTCCAAGGTTAACTGCGGTGCAGACCAAATACAAGTCAGTAAAACTGTGGAAGATCAGTGTCCTGTCCTGATCATTTTATCTTGTAGTTTAAATAATATTCCTTAAAGATTTGAATTTGGCATTCACTTTTCTACTAGCAATGCACTTCTAAGGCTGTACCCTGACTCTTGGCCCTCCTTTTTATAGCTCAGCATCCAAAAGGCTACAAGTTGGCCAACGCAGGGTGACTTTAATAACACCATTTTGGAAATTAAAAAAGCGATCACATTTTGGACTATCAAGATAGTAGTTTACTAGTCATCTACTAGGAAAGGTGATTTTAGTAATAAAATCAGTGTTATACTTCTTTAGTATGTCTGTGAAATTGAGGAAGGAAATTTGGGATGGGAAAATTGCACCTATGCAGAGAATAAATCACAAGCAGATTGCCAGGGACTGTAATTCTTGTAGTTCGTAGCAAGAAATAGTAAGAAAGACCTCACCAACTTTTGACCGAATCTGTAGCAAAATGAATCAAGTCAGCTCTCTCAGAAGGCCCCCTGAGCTTCTACTGGGACTGATTATTACGATTACTGTTTCTGAGCCATAGTTTTTTAGATTGCAGAGGGGTTGCACCAGGATTTTTTGGCCGTCCATGCACTAAGTACTTTAAATGCATGAGAAAAAGTCTTAATGCACTGGCAGTGTCATTCTCTTTTTTTTTTTTCTTCCTTCTTCATTCACAAACTAAATCCAATATTTTCCACTGGATAAAAGAGATTGGCATTTCTCAACTTGCCACCAGCAAAATTCTTGAATCCCCAAATACTTTAAAATAATTAAGTTATCCTCACACAATTTCTTCGGGGATCATAGTGGTACTGTTACTGAAGCTCAGTTTCCTAAGGAACCTCAATCTATACACTCATGCTACGGATCTGTTAACTCGCTGCTTTTCCTTTTTTGGAACTTTTCAACTATACCAACCAATTTCAAATAAATCTGACAGTATAAATGCCTCAAAGATATCAAATCACCACAGGCTCTGTGGCAATCTGCAGTGCCATTGCTTAGGGAGAGTGGGTTTTTACAGTTACACTGCAGCAGCAGGGAATGCAGAAGAGGCTCAGAGGTTGCGGGTGCTCCGGCACTGATCCAGGCTCCAGCTGGAGCACAAGTTGTGTTGGGAGCCACAGCACCCTGGGATAAGATGTGAACTCAGTGGATTGCCCCTGCTGCTCCCAGAGTGGCCTGCTCATACATGGATACCTATTTTCCAGAGACCTTAGTGACACCTCCAGAAGAATAGACCATGTCCACGAGGCTCCCACTTGATGCTGGAGTCCCCTCACTAAGCATTTGTCTGGATACACATGAGCTTGCCCCAGTACAGAGTCCAGGCACGCTTGTTCTTCTGAGATGTCTTCTCAGATGGCTCCTGATATATTTGTAGTGACCCATGATACTGAAGTCATACACAGTACTTCAATAATGTTTTCAAATTCTTTTGGGGAAGAAAGAATGCGTTATAATAATGTCATCAACTGGAAATGTCTAGAAAGGACAGCTAGTTCGGATTATAAGCTATGAGGTTTTGTAACTGTTTCAGTTCAGTCATGATTTTTTTGATGCAGTGATGCCATGCCCAATGCATGTAATTAAGTAAGAACAGTGCTCTGTTATGGTTTAGTTTACTAGTGAGAAATAACTGTATTGACCCAAACCAAGATATCCCAATAGAACTGTTGTGACACCTGCTGTACTTCCTTGTGTCTGCCTTGCCCAGATGCGGCTAAATCTTCTTGTACACAAAACTTATATTATACGTATAAGTATATACATAAGTGTTTGTGTGCAAAGAAAATGTGGATGCAAATCTCCTCATTATATTACACTACTATAGTATTACTCCTGTACTTAATCAAACATTATTTTTAAAAAAAGTTTTTGCCAATTAAAAAATCCCAAGATCCTCTCCTTTTTTTTTTTTAAAAAAAACCCCCACCAATCTGTACCTTCTTTGAGATAACGCCTGGGATGGAGCTCCCTTAGTTTCCCTTGTGATCCCCAGCCCTGATTCTCAGTGCCATGAATAGGAGGGATGGCATGCTGCCCCCCTCACACGCTTCATGTTGCTCCTGCCTCTCCACTTTTTCAGAAGCACGTCTTTTCTACGTAGGTAGGGATGACGTGCCATCTGTTGGGGAGATTAGCATCCCTGAGCCAGAGCCCTGCAATACTCCTAGACAATATAGGAAATGTATTACCAGAATGTAGCGACTTGTATTTGCATTTCACACATTTAGCTTTGCTTCACACATTCCTCTCTCTCAGACATGATAAAGGGAGGGAACGCTCTATTTCTTGTCAGTGTGGATGGATGGCACCCCTAGAAGAGTATGCATTTGAAGCAATATGTTCTGCATCACTGACGTAAGCTAAGATGCTGTTAAGGCCGGGCAGGTTTGTTTTCCTATTCAGTGCTAGCGAGTGGGGCACTCAGGGACTTGGTGTCCTTGAATTTAAAGAAGATTGAAACGTTGCATTGTTCTGAATGAAGGGAACAAGGATGGGAGCAGAATGATGTTGCAGCAGACGGTAAACACTTGATTGCAAGAGCTGAATGGGCTTGGCCTAGATTTTGAATCTCACCACGGTCTCTTTCATTTCACCCCTTTGTATTCCCCGACTCTACCGTCAGTTCCAGGTTTGCTCCTGTAATTTCTCCCACATTTTATTTCAGGTCTGCAATGCTGATTGTGCATCTTGGCAGAAGAACAGTCCATGCCCGAGCATTTATGAATGAGGAATGCCAGGGTACTAATGTATACAAGATCATTTCTCCCTGTCTGTGTTTTGTCCTTTTAAGATTAAAAATTCTCCTCACAAGGTTCACTTGGTACTCTCTGAACCCATCCTTTTGTACCACATGGCAGGGCTCTAACCATCAGGGTGCAGAAATGTCTCTGAATTTCTAAAAGGAAAATTTTATCAGCAGCAAGCCCTGTCCTCTCCCCTGCCCTGAGCACCAAGCACGTCCCTCACTCCCTCCTCATCTCCCATTCCACCTGGGGAAGACATCAAGGCGATGAACACTAAGCACTGAGCTCAGCTGCGTCTTGCCAGGGCCACTTCTTCTCTTACTATTTATTTGCTTCTTTTGTTGGAATATCTAATAAACAGGGAATGAATGAGGGGGGCAACACCTGCAGAGAAAGCCATAGTAGTTCCCAGTGTAATTCCTTTAAATATCCAGATTTTTTTAAATCTGTCAGTGGAGACCAAGTCACATATAGAATCATAGTTAAAGCTAAGACGGGAAAAGAAAAATGCTGGTGTTTTCTAACTGATATTTGACAGCGATAACCAATTTTAATTCAATGGAAATCTAAGTTCCTTGCTGGAGCTGAAGGAAAGAAATGTAGACAAATTCAATGCAATGGATTTGTAATAGACAAAATAACTTTTTTGACATATTCACAGTGCTTGTTAAATGGTTTGCTTCTGCAAAAAAGTCACTAGAACTGCAAATTATAGCTGGATTTACAGATGCTTGGAGGAACTTTTGAACCTTGTCTCCCGTATATTGGATGGATGATTAGAACGGCAGCAAACAATCGTGACTTACTTATCTTTTCATTCTTTATATACAAACCAAAACATTTTTTGTCAATTTATTCAATACCTTATAGTTGATCCCCAAGGTACCTGGTAGATACATCCTTGAGTATGATCATCCTTTAGCATTTTAAAAATAGATAAACTAAGATATGTTACTGTGTGATGCCTACAAATACATAAAAGAGTATAAAAAATGATGTCTCCACTCCTTGAAAACAACAGCATTTGCAAAAGCATCTTTAAATTTCAGTCAACAAGTTCTGTAGGATAGGTTTACAGCTAAACTTACATCACTTATTCAAACAAGTATTTCCCTGTTAATCACTGCCACAATCACCCTTTCCATTTGGTTGCGTTATAGACAGGATTTTGGAAAAAATTAAAAATAACTCAATATAGAGACTAATACATCAACTTCTCTCTGACTTTAATTTCGTATGCAGTTCAGGGAGTGAAGGCACCACAGTATTTGCCAAAGCTGGAGAAACTTCAAGATATGGTTATGCTGCTGTTGCTGCATGAAAGGAGCAGTGACTTCAGGAATGGATGGGCAGAATTTGGTCTGTGGATTTGAACTCTGGCTGTGCTTGCCCTCTGGACATACCTTGCTTATGGCTGTTTGGAGAGGTGTTTAAGTCTGCATCAAACAGTACAAGGATGAGCAGGCCTGAGGCACGGACCCATGTATGTGAGTACCACCTTCTTCCATGTAACATGTCCACCAAAACCAAAGACCATGGTCTAATAAGTGATGTTTCCTATTTTGTCCTTTAAAGCTCACCTGTAACTTTGATCAGGAAGAGGGGAGGGCTTGAGAAAGATACATGCACTGAGCTGATAACATGAGATCCTGCTAATCAAACAACTAGAGACACAAAGAAGAGCAGAAGGAATGGGGCTGCCACCCTTGGAACTAACCCTGGACTAAATGCTTACCCAAAGGTGGGGAGAGGAGGGCAGGGGGCTGTTCTGAGGAGAGGTCTAGTGAGGTGGCACTGGTAGATGGCACTGCACAAGTGACCACTGCCCCAGCCCTGGGCATTAGCCCCACTGCACACATTGCTCGCTTGCACTTCTTGGTGCTCTGGTTTATGCATGTCCTTCTGACTCCCGATGGTGCAGTGTGTAATATCCTGCATGATGCTAAATTCAGTAGCAGCCCTCAGCGCAGAGTGCTCATCAGAGCAGTGCAGCGCTCAGGGACCAGCAGCAGAGCGGACCGAGCTTAGGGAGGGACGGGGATGAAGCACTTCTTTCATAGGTGTTGCTAGAAATACCAGATCTATAGCTTAACATCAAACGTTGCCCCAGAGACATAAGAGCTTCCCCCCCTCCCATTGCTCTGCAAAGCAGACTTCCAAAGGCCTCAGCTTTGTTTCACTCTACATGTTCATTACTACTTTTTAATGACTGAATTCTCACTCAACCATGAAATAATTTAGGCAAAACTGCATTAGTAAGCAGACTTGCTAAATTCATAATTAAGGTATTTTCAAATATTATGGATGGAAATTAACTTACTGTGCTGTCTGTGGAAACAGTGCAGAAGACAGCAGGTTGTCTTGCAGAATATTTATGAAATGCTTGCTGGTATCAGTGGAGGACATAGACAAAGCTGGGGCAATTTAGCAGTGAGGGTGTTAGTATTTGTGGAACATTGTATTTCCACAGTTCAGAGAGAAACCAACTGACCGTTATTTCCTCTCCCCATCTGCAATAAACACCAGGGTGCTGGTCCCCACCGAAAGCTGCTGGGGTGAAGCTGTCCCCTGTGGTGGGCACTGTCAGCTGCAGGCAGAGAGCTCAGCACAACACCTCTGCAGAGGGGAAGAAGGCAGGTGACACAGGGGTTTCACTCTAAAACTATTGTTATTTGAAGAGATGTCTGAAAAGCACAATTTCCCTGCAGGCCCATCAGGGAGGGATTTTGCAGGCTGCAGCTCAGGTCAGTTATAACATGCAGGCACTGACATCCCCTGAACTGATGCTTTTTTCTTTTTCCCATTTAATCATGTTTCACCTTAATATTATCCCTCTAAAGATTAAGAGGAAACCAGCAGCAAGTGTGTTAGAGGGTCCCTGGAGGATATTAGTGACAATATCCAATGTCCTCCTCTTCCTCTGCAGCCCAAATGTCAGGGACAGCTCACCTTTTCTGTCACCTCTGCCAGGGAAACAGGGAGCAGGGCTGGGCAAGGAAAGCATTTCAGCAAGAAAAGAGTTGTTTTGGTGAAACTAAATTGTTTCAGAGAAATTAAAAGCTTTTGATACATTTATGTTGGATAAAGACATGGAAAACCTAATTTTAAATGCATTGGGATTTTATATTTTTTTTTTAGAAAAGGAAATTAAAATTTGACTTCTGCATGTTTATTTAAAAATGACTTCACAATTTAATATTGACTACTGTCATCTTAGGAAGGCAAAAGAATTTAAACATTCATTTTCAGCTTCTAATTTAGAAGTAATTATGAACTCAACCTGCTGAAAATAAGTGGAGACACTGATTTACAAAAACAATGATTTTCAATAAGTTAGTTCTAAGAGGCAGCCATCCTCACTGATTTAACAAGTGACATAAAAGAACAGGAAAATTTGAGCATTTCCATTACGTGATGATTCCAGTAGATGATGCAGTGAACTGAATATCCTACAGCTGGCATGGTAGAACAGAATGTAAAATAATTGAGAAGATAAAATTCAAAATGTAAAAAATCTGAAATTGTGATTAAAATAATTTTGGTAATTTTTTTCCATCAGTTTTCCTGGGTTGTAGGAGAAAACTTTTTAAAAAAAAAAAAAAAAAACTGGAACAAAACCAAACTTCTACCAGTAAACGTCCTGCAATTCTGTATTGCAACAGGCTAGCAGTATTACAGGGTGGTTGAGCTGAGATTAACCCAAAATGAGCAGGAGGATTTGAAAGCACAGGAGAGAAAAGACAAGGTAGAGCAGCGGTCCTGTGTCTGAGGTGGATGGAAAGATGAATCTTGCCCTGCAGCTGCAGATTGCTCGGGGGAGGCTGGCCAGTCACAGCACTGGTTTCACCCACTTCTACCTTCTCGGAGCTGTACTGGGCATCTGCCTCCAGCAGGGTTTGCAGCTCCTGTAACTGGTATCTGTGTGGTCCATGGAGACCCCATCAGGGAGTCAGAAATCTCACTGGGAGAGCAGTGCCAACAGTGTGAGGTGGTCCCCTCTCATGTCCCCTGCTGCATCAGTCTATGAGAGCAGAGTGGAGAAGGCAGGTGTGTTTTAGGAGGTGTATTCTTAAGATGTCAGTGGGGAAAAGTTTTGCATCCTTCCTTCACATGAAGCTATGCTGAACCTAGTAGGGTTAAACTGAATCACAAAAGGCATCCATGCTGGTAGTGAAGATATCGACGACCTATCACTGAGATGTGATGTCAGGATGCTAAAGTCAGGAATGGAGATGATGTGCTGTGTGACTCTAGGCACCAGCCTGCTGCTACACTGCTGATGCATTTTCACAGGGAAAGCTGCTGTCAGCCTTGTCCTTGGAAGATGTGATGCTAGTTGTGGGGCTGGAAACAGGGATTCAGTTACCCCCCACGGCCTTTATGGTTGTGTCTCTAACGGGCTGGCTTGTGGGGAGAGCAAGAGTTAACGGCTAACATTGTTTTATGGCCAGTACATGTAGTAAACAAGATTATCTATAATGAGATTAGCCTTGGACAGGCTAAACCACTGATGAGTTTATCTTGGTCTGAGGCAATCCTGAAGCAATTGTAGCTCCAGAGAGGGTCTGAGTGGTGCTGGCTGTCCTGGTGTGCCAGAGCCCTGCCGGGAGGCGGTGGCTTCTCCTTCTCAGATGGACAGACAGCTGCTGCAGGTAACAGGCGGCTGTGAGTAATGCACCTTGCTGTAGGCACATGATGCAAATGGACGTAATAAGCTTCAAAGACTGGGAACAGTTTCTATGGCCTGCAACACACCGAGATAGAAGTGGCTGGAGGTACACGCAATATATGTTATGAGGGGCCAGGGAGGGAACTGATGCAGCCTCAGATAAACATAACTGGAACACGACACGTGACAGCATGTGCTGTCCTTCAACAAGCAGACTTTTTATCTGGGATAGATTAAATTAGTTATGAGTTTAAGTAAATATGCACAAAGAGGAGGAAAAAAAGAGCAACCTGACAGCAGAGTGAAGTTCTTGGCTTTAGAGAAACGTTTTCTCAGTATGTTGCATACAGCTGCTCTAGAGAGGCCTCCCATAAAAACCGGCACCGAAAGGCACAAACCCAAACAGGGATTTAGAAGAGAGGACCTAAGCCTCTGCAGGGGAGACCTGGGGTATTCCCACTGGGAATAGGCACAGTACCACTGGGGAGAGCTGGATGAGACACAATGCAGACCTGGCCTCAGACAAACTTGTACTTGCTGTTGTAATTTAAATCACTGATTCTGAACTCCCGTACACTTAAAAACAGCTGTTAGATCTTTGTGGTCTTATGGTGGTATAAAGTAAATTAATTTGCCAATGTAGTGCTGTTGCAATGAAGAACTGATCTGGTGGTGGTTTCATGCCAGCTCAGTCTTATCCAACCAGTCTGTCCCAATGGTTCCCACTGGGACTATGTCTCCTTTAGCCTGAAGTTTCTGCTACAGTAATGCACAAGGCAAATGGAGAATTACTGACATTTTAGCAAGCATCATTTATATTCCTGCCACTGCCACTTGCTGGGTTTGGAACCTTTATTTCCTTGGCCAAATCTCACTGTCATCCATCAACTTTTTGATATTCAAAATCTAAATCAAATTGGTAATTTTTTTTTCAATCAAATATTAAATGGTTATTCTACTTTCAGTAATTAGTCTTTTTAACACACTTAAATTCTCTTTTTTAAGAGAAGAAAATATGACCTAAAAGTCTTTGAAGCCAACCTACTCCTTTCTTTTCCTGGTGTTTTTCGCTAAACACTATGTCTGTAGTGCCAGACTGAAATTATGCTGCTTAAACTTGATAAAGTACTGCGTCAACAACAAAAAAATGAAAATAAGACAGAGGAGAAGAACGAAAAGCAAAAACCTCTGAGTACGCCAGAAAGGCTTTTCTTTTCCATCTCATATTATGCAGTGTGTAGAAGTATACAATTTGAAAAACTGACTCAGAGCAAACTGCTAGCGGGAGAGCAGGCATAAAAGCAGATACAAAACTGCTCACAGATGAAGTGAGCTTCTTGCCAGCCCTTCCCCACCTCCCCAGCGTATTATGGATCGGAGAATTAGGCGAGCTGCACCCCACAGTGTGTGTGTGCAAGAGTCACATGTCAGACACAATGCAAGGGACACAGATTCATCATGGGGATTTTTCAGGGCTGGTGAGGGTCACCCCCGGACTCCCAGCATCACCCCGGCAGCAGGGCTCCACTCAGCTGTACCCGCGCTCTGCCCAGGGACGGCTGGCCATCATTTGCTTGAGTGGTGCCAAAAATATAGCCCAACTAGGTAGAACAGTTCTGAGTGTTATTAAATTGTCTTGGTGCAAATTGAGGGTGAGCGTATGAAGAGGAAGATTGGTATTTGCTATATTTCTCTCTCTCAGAAAACCTATTAGTGATCTCCCACTTCAGCACTTCACTTGTTGGTTAGTCCCCATTCTCCAAATGCCACTATGTCACAGAGGGAACATCAGCCCAGAAATAATTAGCATGGCAATTTGGCGCTCACTCTGCAAATTACATCTAGCAGTTGCATGCAAAATTGTCTGTAGAAATCATCTGGCTCTTACCAAGAGTTAGTTTAATAATGGAGCTTGTTTTGTTACTGTTGCTATAATGCTGAAGTCTGTGGTTAAGATTTGTTTTCCCCTCTTGCTGATGGAAACAGCTTCTACTAAAGCGGGAGCAATAAAGCCTTTTCTGCTACACTGTGCTTTGTTGGAGTGAGGAGTCCTGACTTAATATAGGTTCAAAATATATGTGTTCTCTGGTATTGACACTTTGGGGAGACCCACCCAAATGCTGTATTTCATGCACATAATAGACTATTGGAGCTCTTTCTCTTATCACTACAGTAAGATCTCCCACTTCTCAGGTGACTGCTGAGCCCAAGCTGAACCATGATACTTACTGGTACAGAGGAGGAAACACACCAGGAGAGACTAAAAGACAACACTCTCCCCTCAAAGAGGAACCAGCTCTTCATTGCGGTGAGATACATTGCCCTTAACTTGAATTTGACTCATCTCCATCCTTAATGAATGTTCTCAGAACATTTATAAGACAAATGCAGACTATATTTTTCTTTCTGCCAACAAGCCCCATCTTGGACCTGAGAAAGCTTCTTCAGCAAAAGTGGAGTTTGCCCCAGCAGGTACTGAAACCCTGAAAATGTCCCAGTCCAGCATGTCAGCATCAGCCCAGCAGCAGTATTTCACCCAGTTTTCAACCGCCCTATTAAGTGCCCTACCAACCAGCCTTTCCTGTGGCAGCAGGAGGTTCCACAGCAGATCTTGTAGCTGGGATTTTAAGAGATGGAATAATACCCCTCAGACTACTCTCAAAGGAAATGCAACATCCTTATAATGTGGACACTACAGGATTTCTGAAGCTGCTTTCAAAATGGGTCCAAAGAATAGACCCAGCAGTGCAGGGCCTCTGGAAAAAGAAAACAAGCAGACAGTGTATTAGCTGGAGAACAGTAAACAGCAAGGAATGGGCTGGTTTGTGTGCATGCACTTGTCTTCTTGGGCCTTACACACACATGGGAGTTAATAGTGGACAGCAGGTATTGCACATCAGCTGATTCTCCACAACGGTACACATGCACATCATTGGCAAAGGCCCTGCAATGCAGGTTATCAGGGCATCTCTCCTTGCCTTTTCTTGCAGCTCAGCCAGTGGGATGTAGGCTTAGTACCCGTGACTATGCCCTCGGTGACGCAGATGACATGCTTTTTCAAACAAGCAGAATAATGAAGAGCTTTAAACTCACGCTGTGAATATGTCTTCACATGGCAGGTTCTTCAGCTCTGTGCTGTTTGGTGACTGCTTAGATTTCATGTGTTTCTTCCCATGGATTAAAAGAAATTAAGTCTGCTGCCACGGCAGCTGTGTGGCCAAGGAGCTGGGTGGGGAGGGACAGAGAAAGGTGTGATTTTCACTGTCCGTTTATTCCATGGTGCCGGTGCTTACTTGAACTGTGGTGCAATTAACCAAACACCTGATGCATCAAGGCACCTTATGACATTTGTAATAGTACTAAGTTATGAGCACTCATGGAATGGGGTGTTGCTCTAATTGTCATACTTTTCTTCTGGCAGCCTTTAACTCCCATTAGATTAGTAGCTTCTATAATGATTATGACTGCCAAATTAAGCCATCTGTAAACACTAAAACTTGCAAGCTCTTACCAAATTCATAGCAGTTCATGTTTGGAAAATAAGTTCTGCATCTTTTCTAGCTGGCTGCCAGGAGAAATGCTCAAATGGCCAGTGTGTGCCCTGGTGCTTTCCTTTGTGAGCATCCTCTCCCCATAATATTGCAGCCAGCATCTTCTCCACCCAGCCAATGCGGTCCTTGGCATTAGCACTCTCCACAGCCTTGGCATGCCACGTTACACTTGTGCCTGAGCCTTTCTGTAAACATGTTTTGGCAAATACTATAAAGAAGTCATTTGACAACACAGTCACTTGAACCCGAAAGGCTAAAGCAGAAGTGAGAGAGTAGCTTCACCACTCTGTTACTGCTGGCTTGTTGTGTTTATTCTACATATGCTGCTACTGCATTGAAGTGATAGTTTTCAATTAACAAGTGAAATGAAGAAGGAAACCTTCTTTGTTGGTTTCTTCTTCTCTTGTCATGTGTGTAGCAGACTCTGGATTACGACATCCCAGCCCAGTAAGCAATGAACGCAGAAAACATGGAAGGCCTCAACTGAGGTTCCAAGGAGCCAGGACAGGCAGAGGTGTGCAAAGCCCCTGGGGAGGCCGGGACAGAGGAGGCTGCAGACACGGGGCTCTTCCCTGCCACAAATGGCTGCTGTGGTGTTGAGAAGCTACCCTGAGTGACAGGGCAGTATCCATGGCTCTAAAATTCATCACAAATGAGTAAAAGCCAGCCCTAGTGAGGCAGCCTCCCTTGCAACGTGTGCATTTAACAATTCAAGCGCAAAGTAGGGACTTGTGCCTTAAAAGCAGGCTGTATTCTGTGATGATAGAAACCTGTCATGGTTTAAGCTGAATTGGCCAATGATGGCAACAGATGCTCTGCCCCCACCTCTCGCTCCAAGGAGAAGAGGAGGAGAGACAAAGAGATTCATGAGTTTAGAAGGAACTAAACTAATATTAACTTAATATTAAGACTAAAAGGAAATAATGAAAATAGATACAATATATACAAAACCAAATCAAGCTCCCAGGATGACGTCACCGGCATAACTGGGGAAGTCCCAGACTGGACCCAGCGACAGACAGGAACTGTATTCCAGCTCTGGAGTCAGGAACACATGGATCAGGATCAAAGGCAGATGAACTGACAGGGTCCTTTTCAGACATCAGCCATAGAAGAGAGAGGCTGACCCTTTGATCCCTCAGCTTTTATACCGAGCATGGGACAGATAGGATGGAATACCCCTGTTGGTCAGTTTTGGGTCACCAGTCCTGTCCCATCCCCTCCTCCCTGCAGATGGGACCCCTCTACGTTTTTCCATTTCTGACCTTCTGATGGGGCAAATAACAAAATTAGCTGACCTTAGCTGTTATAGGAATAAATATAAGCAATAATCTGCATACCATTCCTTGGCATGAAGTACAAACATTGGTCTTACCACTCTGAGAGTGAACAGTTTTCTGCACGATATGCTGTTAATTTCAGAGAGTTAGAAGAGGCCTAGCTAAGAAGTAAAATTACGGAACAGAAGGTTGGTTCTATTTTACCTCAAACCAGGTCAAAACCAAAGGCTGGGCTGCTGGTCATCCTTACTCCTTGCAGTAACCACGGAAGACGGGCACAGGCTGCTTAGAGCGGTGTCACCCCGCAAATCCCCTCTGTACCTGCCTGCACCCTTGGGCCGTGTCCTAGGTGCGCTGCAGCAATGATCAAGCTCCCCTGCTAATCTCCAGTGTCAGCCAGCCTTGATCTAGACTGAATCCCTGCCACTCAGCCTGGCTGGTTGGTAAGCACTACATACAACTAATTAGCAAACAAAAAGTACAGTGTAATAACCAGCAGGTTGCTCACACCACACCAGCAGTGTTAAATGCTTCCAGGCTGCTCTTCAGGAGGCAGGACAGGCAGGGGCAGAACTGCCAGGGAGAGGAGGGAGAAAACCAACTTCAGGGATGGGCTGTTGGAGTCATCTCACTGTTTTCTGCTGTTTTTAAAGGATCAGCTGGCTGATGTCATGGACATCCCTGTGGGAAAGCCAGGTCAGAGAAAGCTGGGATATATGTTAAGGACTTTTAAGTGGCGAGTCTTTTGCTTGCTGTTGTCACCATGGAGTGGCTGGGTGAGCAGCTCAGCGTGTGCTGTGAGATGGGCTCGGGGGCTTGGCTCGGATGAAGCAGAGCACGGGCCAGTGGTGATGGCTGCCTGCCGAGGGTTAGCAGGACGGAGGGAGTCATTGAGAAAGCCTGCAGTGAGACAGCTGAGGGCTTTGAAAATGCGTGAGGTGACCTTAATTTTGATTTGGGGTGTGCAGTAATGAGCAAGTGGTGTGATGAATGCGTAAAACTGACAGAAGGCACTGGCGCCTGTAAAGAAATAGGATGTGCAAGGTCAGGAAAGGTGTGCGGGGTAAAGTGATGTTTCAGAGGCAGCGAGCACGCCAGGCTGACTCATGAGCTGAACTGTGCAATAATCACAGGTAATTATTGCACACCAGCCAGGAGAAGGATTTGCATATGCACCACGCTGGACCACAGGGCCCGTTTGGGCTCTGGCATGCTCTGCTTACAGCTCGGAACAGGCAGGCAGAGAGATGAGGAGCCATTTCCAAACAGAGTCAATATCTGGTTGTTTCCCCATCCAGCTTCCAGGCGTGACATTAAAGCCATGTCCTGCAAGAGTGAGGAGACAGGGAGCTAGTGTCTTCAGAGCAATGAAGGGCAGAGAAGTGCCTGCATTCACCCCCTCAAAATATGGCTGTGCTACAAAAATGTGCTTCTGACTGAATAGCGAGGAATTCACTTACGAGCCAATGTATTTTTGACTGAAATGAAAACAATGGAAAGCCTGACAAGTAATGAAACCCTGTAGGACAGGAGCTCTCAGGTGACGCAGGCTGAGGGGCAAGGTAACACACCTGCCTTGGTCTCCTGCAACAGAGAAATCCCAAGGGATTCCTGCTGCCCTGGGGGGCAAGTTTGCAAGTTTGAGGCTGTGTCCTTGCAGTAGGAAAATAACTTCAGTATCTCACCTCTGCTGCTGCTAAGGCCCTTGTGTGATTTGGGTTTAACGTCACCTTACTCTCCTTAATCTTACCCAGATGCAGAGCCGGGTTGGTGCTGATGGCAGTGAAAGGCCGTGTCGGTGCGTAAAGACATGGCACAGATGAATTATATCCCAAAGTAGCCACCTGAATGCAGAGAAGAGGACAGATTTCCTGTGTGCCTATGAACAGACCAGGCCTTGAAAGAGGAGCAGATCTACAAGTCTTGTGATTGAAGGGCAGGTAAGTTATCTCATGCATTCGGTAAGGGCTCCTAGGACCTCCCACCCACTGCTCTTTGTACCCCCATAATGCAGCTGCAAGAAACCCAGGAGTACAGATGGCTCTTACCAGGGATCTTAGGGGTGCACCCATCAGTACCTCTCACACCAGTTCTCTTCCTCAGCTACGCTTTAAGCAATGTCTGCTATAGATAGACAAAAGTGCTGGAGATAGCTTTGGAGATAGACAGCCTTTTATCAGTGTCTCACATGCCTTGTTTAGAAACAGAACCTTAACCATGAGCAATAATTAGCATCTGTCTAGGCTTATATATGAAATGTGCAATATATAAAGCATAGATATATATATATACACACACACACAATGTATTGCAGATAAGTACATATAAGGCACTGTTCATATGCCTAAGATTTCATGTGGCAGAATACCATTTCAGCTTAGGTAATATGAAGTCATACTCTTTTGGCTATAATATAGACATTTCCAATCTATTTTTAGCTCCGTCTGGTTAATTCAGCAGTGCTTGGGTAACAGTAATACTTTCCCTTCTCGTCTTATGATGCTAATTTTATTCTGGTATCCAGAGTCTCCCTGGCAATAGCTCTACCTCCTGTTTCATCTGTACTGATGGCCGTTGGAAAGTTACAATACGCTGTGACTGGTATCATGGCACCTGAGCGCCTCTGCTGCTATTTGAGTAAGAATAAAGGAAATGCTACTGAGTCACAGGTACTGTGGGGAGGTAACCCATGCAAAATGGTATACTTTTAAGACCCCAAATCCATAGTATGGGTAACTGGGATGAAGCCAGGCATCCAAGAAAAAAAAAAAAAGGAAAAATCTCTGCTGTGAATTCAGTGACTCCACCGCAGGTATGGTGTCCTAGCCCGGAGGTTACACCTTTCCTTTACCCCTACCGGAGGGCAGCTGCAGGCTGCACTGGAAATCGCACACCCTTGTGTGACGATGGAGATCCGAAGTGGGTGGTGATGCGGGCGTTGGGACCGCTGGGTACCGCCGGGTACCGCCGGGTACCGCCACGACTCCCGGGGCTGCCCGGAGAACAGCCAGGCCGGCAGGCCCCGGCCTTCCCCCGCGCCCAGCCACCAGGCTTTCCTGCGGCACCTGCCGAACCGACAGGCGACAGCTGACGTCACGCATTAAATGACTTCTGACTCAAACAATTAGCCGAGTCCAACAATTAGTAAGCCAGCGGGGGTTCCCGGCGGCCTCGCCCAGCGCCGCCGAGGGGGGCCCGGCCCGCCGCCGCCGAGGAGGCCCCTTCCCGCCGCGGGGCCTGGTGAAACGCTGCCCTCTGCTGCGGGAACGGGGAGCGGCCGCCGGCGCCCGGACCGCTCTGCCGGGGGANCCGGGGGAGGCCCCGCACGCCGACGAACCGCCGCCCTCTGCGGCCGCCGTTACCGCTCCTGGTTCCCGCCGGCCTGTTGACCCCTCAAGCCCCGGCTCCGCTGCCGGAGGCGGCCCCCGGGGGGTCCCCGCGGCAGAGCCCTGTGGGACCGCTGGCTCCCACAGCCCGGCTGCCCCGCAGCCACCAGCAGCTGCAGGTGCGGTGGGAAGCAACAGATCTTTTTTTATTATTTTTTTTTATTATTATTTTTTAATGCCTGCTGTCCACAGTCTGTCTTTAAGAGGCGTCACGGCCTCATGTGGGTGTTTGGCTGAGGCGTCACCACTGTTACCCCAATTACACGGGCCCTGCACTAGATGGTGAAATAATATCCAGTTTGGTACAGGCACAGCTTATTGTTCAAGTGTTAATCAACCTTAGAACAGCTCTCAGGAGAGAGGGAAGCAAGTTTTTAACCTTTATTTTACAGAACATAAAGGGAGGTTAACGGAGGATAAGGACTTGTTTTCCTCAGGTTCCCAACCGCCGCTGATGCCGGTGGCCGATGTGGTTGTACTGCCATGGTGGCTGATGTGGTTGTGCTACTCTGATGGCCCATGCGGTTGTGCTGCTGTGATGACTGACAAGGCTGCACTATGGCTCTGGAATCAAGGGGTGTTTCCTCAGCCACAAAGGTACGGCCGTACCCGGTGGGCAGGGTCCCAGGTATTCACTGCACTGTGGGAATAGGGAAAGGAAGGCAAGACCAGGCCCCTGCTTTGTTTGAAACACAGGTGTTATTTTTCCTCATGGTTGGATGAGAGGAGTTCCAATGAGTGCAACTAAGGGTGCCCGCCCCTCTGCAAAGATCACTCCATCATACTTGTTGAATGTCTGAAGTACCTGATTGCCATTTTTAAAGGGAGTCCAGTTCTAGTAAAGGAGAGTGGAGTTGTTAAGTTTGACAAATAAAATATGGTGATAGTATTTTAATTATCGAACCACTATTAACCTCTGTGTGTGGGAAAAGGTGTTTAGGCTGCAGTGCTCCTGCAAGCCACAAGCCCTCTGTTAATCATTACAGGCCATCTTCTTCTGGTGAAACTTACACCATATGACAAGTTACCCAAAACTAAACCATTGATTCAAAAGCTTAACGTTGACATACCATTTACTAGGCCATACTCCTCATTAGAACATCATGATACCTAACGGTAAAATTAACTTGGTCCTGTATTACTAGGCAGCTGGGAGGGCGCCTTCCATATACAAAGAGAAACAAAGGCAGGAGGAGAATATGGCACCAGCACGAGCAGCAGTGAGCACACAGCCTTTGTGCTTAGGCTTTTGTGTCCAGGGCCAGTTGTGGTCTCTCACCTTGCCAGCTACATAACTTTCTCCTTCAGGCTTTTCTTATGCAATGAGTTGCCTGGGAGGAAGCACTTAAAATGTAATTCAAGTCGTGAAGGCAGCACACGTGAATGATACAGACTCTACTAGCCCTTGTAGATTATATGATTTATACATTCGCTCAAAAGGCAGTGAATAAACAGTCTTATAGCAGGCAATATGCTATTGTGCTGTTACTTCCATGCCTTGTCTTTTTAATGAAAGGGTTTATACCTTCAAAGTTAATTAACTCATTTCTCAAAATCATTTACACATCTGCTCTGTTTCCAGTAAAACTTCAGTTTCATGTTACTAACTTCAGTTGTATTGAAAAAAAGGAAAAAAAAAAACCCACATCAGATATGCTACTTCATTTTTAACAACTTCAGATATGGAATTGCTAATAATGATGAATTTCACGGGCTGAAATTTGGCCTGTGGCTTTGCACCAGTAGCCACTTTGGAAGGACAGTCAGATAACTAGTAGCCAAGAGCCTGTGTTGTAGTCACTGTCACATTGCTGGCGCAAAACAAGGCTTAAAACCGGCAGACCCAGTCTTCGGCTATCACTGGCACCCACCTGGGCACCATGGCCCCCTCTGTCACTGTCAGGCAGCAAGTCAGAGCTGAGGGGTTCTCCAATTCCCGACTGTGCCCTACCTGCCACTGTAGCCCCCGTGGCTACCTGGCACCAGAATATAATGACGAACTTCCCCAGCTGACCACGGGCTCATTTTGGTTACTGCTGGCGGAACCCTGAGACTGCCAAGGGGAGCAGTAGGTGTTGTGCGGGTCTCAGCCAAGCCCCGCTGCATCCCACTCCTCCGCAGAGCTGGTGCTGCGCTGTCACGGGGAGGGCAGCGCTGGAGAAGAGCAATGCAAACAGGGCTGACACCCCCTCCCCGCCTGTGCCACACACGGGGAGTAGTCCCCCTTCCTTCTGCTGATGGGCAGACGTATTATTTTAATTAAGCTATTATTTCAATAACGATTACGACGTGTGGGCACGGCTTGGGAAACATTAAAACCAAGGTAAACAAAGAGTGTAGCACTCCATCTGCTTTTAACACCACAGTTCAGCAGCACGACTGTTTGGGCAGCATACATAGCTGAGTACTGTTAGTATTTACAGTAGAACACATCATGCCAAGTTTAGCCTACAGGCTGATCACAGGCACAAGGCTTCATTATTTTAAGTGATTTATTCTTTTCTGATGCGAAGAGCACCACTTCTCTGCGCTGAATGCTGCCTGCGAAGTCTGCTTTTCCACTTAAGGGATGCTAAGCAGAAGCTAGCCAATGAAACGAAGGTAAATTTAATTACAAAAAATATAACATTCTTCAAAAACAACAGCTCTCTCTCCAACAAGGAAAAATACAAATAAACCCCCTTTGGCAATGCTGAGGAAATATCTGGGGCTGAGGTGAAAGGGACACAGCTTGACAAGTATGCTGAAAGCTGAATGTGGATTACCCGTGAGTGCAAAAATGAATAAATGTGTTTTATTCCATTATATTAATGAAATGGTTAATTCGGTTGCTATAGCAACAAAGAACAGCCATGCTAAAAAGCTAAAGGGCTATACATAATGCCAGATACAAGGTCTCTCTAATTCTAAAGCTGATTTTCTTAGCTACAATAGAAGTGATGTGTGTTTTCAATATCATCTTAAGCTTTTGCATCAAATCCTCAAGCTAATCCAATAAATAGGCTAGTAGCATAAAATAGCATATATGTTTGCACCTCATAAAACTTATGAAAGGGGTTTACCTGTGCACAATAGTAAGAAAAGATCGACGGAGTGCAGTGTGGGGCTCTGCAAAGAGGCTGCTCTGCATGTGATGGTGAACCGGCAAATGTGGTACGAGGGGAAGTTCCTACCGTTCCGAAGCAGGTGACTGCACGGGAAATCTCTGCAGTCTCAGCCCAGACACTGAAACATAATTGTGCTCACCATCCTGCTAGCTGTTTCACCTTGTGGAAAATGGACTGTGTTTTCTTTTCACTTGCATTTTACATGATTTTGTGTAAAAGTGATAATTCTTAAAGATGTCAGTAAGGAATCCTGCAGTGCTTGCTTATGTTTTAACTTTAAAGTCACGGGAGAGGTGACCCACAGTTTTGCCAGCAGTGCAGAGGACAGACTATTATTCTTAAATTCTATGCCAAAGGAAAGAGGAGTGCCCACTCTGCCCTCCCGAGGGTCCCGGGGCAGCCCCCGCACGACCGGCGCTCCCTGGGAAAGGAGCTGCTGGGGAGGGTGGCCGGTGCCGCCCAGCCCCGCTGCCTTCATCAGGATGGAGCCCTGTGCCACAGCGCAGGGTCATTGCTGCTCACGTGTCCTCCCTTCTGTCATAGTGAGACTTGTCGAACTCCACACCGCTCACTTTGCCTAAAATAACAAAAAAAGAGACTATAGCCCACCCACAGGAGAAACAGAAGGCACTGACTTCCCTCACTGAACTCAGACTGACAAAATCCGGCGTTGTACACCTGCACAAACAACGTGGGTGACTTTTATCTGCAGGCCATCTGATGTGCATGATAATGGGACTTCAATTCCTGAGAAACATTATTTCTCAACAATTGAATATGAAGATTTCAGTGATGAGGCCTAAACCTGTCTCCAATAAGCAGAAGTAAAAGCTGTGACAATAAGTAGTCTCTAGACTAAACAGGTGAGGAAAATGTCCTTTTGGCTGATGATTAGCTCTAGTTGGTGCTGTGTGATTCTCTTTGGCAATTACCAGGGTGAGGCACTGATACTGGCTGCCTCTTTCTTGGCTGAAATGCAACAAAAGAGCTCTTACCATCAAAGACGGTAATACCAAGGAGCAGCTTTAACTGTATCAATCACAATGTTGAAGAAGTAAAATGTTTTGGTCTTAAAAAAGACAAGACAGATCAATGGTAGCCACTGCTTTAGTCAACTTGTATGAAAATCATTTATTAAGGTTCTCCTGAACATTACTTAGTGCCTCAAAAATGGGTGAGCAACAGGTTGAAACTACTTGCTGCCCTTTTCTTAAGGGTCTTGGTTGCCAAATATGTGGGAAGACCCATGCGGCGCAGACAGGTGAGTACTGTCCAACCTCCACGTCTGGAGGCTGGAAGGCAATGCTGGAGCCATCCCTGCGGAGGAGAACCCGCCACGTAAGGTGCAAAGGCAGCTCCCTGCAGAGCACGGGAACCCTCCCCATACTCATTGCGCTGCAACGCTGAGTGCACGCGAGAAGGTTGGGATTTCTACAGCGCCACAAGGAACCCCCATGAGTTCAGAGGTATGTTAGCATTTGGCAAAGCACAGATAAACTGAACAGCTACAGGTCTCAGCTGCTGACCCACAGCAGGGAGGACTTTATTCTGTTCCAGTGCTCAGTTCCAATTAATTCACATATATTGCCCAGCCCTGTTGTCTTAAAATATCCAGGTAGACATATTAAGGTAAAGCTTAACAACTTGCAGTTATTTTCAGAAAATGAACGATTGCATTTCCTTGTAGTAACTTTAGTGTGCTTAGACTTGAGAGAGTGTGTGTGTCCATGTGCTACTGTTAAGATTTGAGATTGTTTAAGGATTTATTTGTGCAGAGTCAATACGTGCTCACTTGCTGAGCTGACCTCCAGCTTCACTGCTTGGAAGCAATGAGAAACTCTGCTCCCACATCACAAAAAGTCATGATGGGCCTTCAAGAAAGAAGGAGGGATAAGAACGAGGTCTCTGTTCCTGGACAAGGCCGGCATGGATGTTTGCACAAGGCCCAGCAGACCAACCCGGGGAAGAGTTATTAAAACTGATCTGGAGAAATAACTGGAGAGCTTACAGTTCCTCAGAAAAGAGGGGAAATGGCAACAGCAAAGATGAAGCGACCCAGGTGGCCCATAAGCAAACTAATTATATGAAAGACCCAGAAGCAACTCTGAAGTTATGAATCCAGCTGCCGAGAGAGTCTGCCAGGTTGCCAGATGTTGCCAATGAAAACCTATCTTCCACAGTTCATCAAAGAAGTGGAGCAGCCTGGTGAAGTGAAACCTTTGCCAATAAAATAAATATTTTATCTAAAAAAAATATTTTCTACTGGGAAGCGTGTTGAAAAATATAAAACTTTAACAACATGCCCAACCCCATGTTACAGTAGATAAATAATGAAACATACATACAGAATATGTTGGCAAGATCGTCTTATCAATAGGAAGTACCCATGCTTAACATTATATTTCTAGGGCTACAGTCTTGGATTGTGTTAAACAAAGTGCGTTTTTTTTAATGAGGCATGGGGTTGATGGTGCCCAGTTGGGGTTTGGATACTTTGCCTTAAATCTAGCAATCATGTTTGCCACCTTGAGATAAAAGGCTTAAAGACAACAAAGCTGGAAGAGCCGAAGGTGACAGCAATACGTGCTGGAAGGCGGGGAGACTGCAGGAACGACAGTGAGCCACTCTGCAGCTGCCAACCCACCTCTCCCAGAGGCCACACGGTGGAAAGCCCTGTGTCGTCCAAGACACAACAAAGAGGGGCAGTGATTCTAGGCAGGGAACTTGCAGTTTGCTCCTGCCAGATTTTATGAACGGAGCAAATGGATGTCTGCACAGAAGGCTTCCTCTAGCGATTGGTAAAGCATCAGAGCAAGGAGCAGTATTCATGTACATTGGCTTCAACACTGGAGATACAGGCTACCCATCAGATTCAGGCACAAAGGCTGGTTTTAATTCTTCTAAAAGATCAAATTAATATTTCATTTCAAATCAGGAAATTATGTATTTTAAAAATCCCGTGTAATTTCTCAAATGTCACTATTAACATTGCCAATCCGGTGCCTTGGAAATATTGTGCCAGTTCATCCTAGAGGCCAAAACCCAAACTGCCTGTATAGTCTGTTAGCAAGGCAAAACATCTCTTTTTCCAATGAACGTGTATGGGTGCACTGGGATTCACACAAGCAGATTTGGCAGCTTTTTCAAGTATTTCTTGGACTGCAGAGCAAACACTGAACATGGGGAGATTTTTCTGTTCAGGAATATGATGTGACTAAGAATGTGCTATTGGAGGATGAGCTATGGCATTTCTATCATAATTTAATTTGTCAAATATAGTTTATAATATTTTATAATAGTAATCAATAGGACAACATGTCTAAAAACTCCAAGGGCTAGGGTTACAGGATCTCGCCCAGCATGTCTTTAATAATACATAATTCTTTAAATGTGCAGCTAAATCACTGAAATATATGAGCTTAATTTGGAACCTTTTACACTTTGAAAATTCATATCCCTTTTTTAATAACTGGCTACAGCATTTGCAGAATAGACCAGATTTTTCTAATTTGTTTCCTTGGCTCTTGAATGCACTGAAAGGCCTGGATTCCCCAAGATGGATGTGAAAAACCTATAAAACCCAGGAATATGTCCTTTGTGGCTCTCTCCCCTGCCTGTTTACACTTCGCCTTACCCCGACAACCTCAAGACAATCCTGCAGGAGACCTAAATGTGGCCATTTTTCTGAGTTCCTGCAACACACAGATTTATTGCTGACTGTCAGAGTTAGAAAGTATTCACATTCGTTTGGGAATGTGTTTTTCTGAAACTGTTAATGAACTTGGCAGAACAAGAGTGGGGGAGAAGTGGGGTAGTAGGAAAGAAACCTGTATAATATAACCTGTTATTCCTTCTTCAGTAAACCAAGTACAGTCTTGATTATAATCTTGATTCACACAGAATGCCTTTACTCCTCCAAAGATTACTTTATAGCTACTTGGGAATACTGCAACTACTGAATATCTTAAGAAAAGCTCTAATTTTGCTGCTACATTTATGATGTACGTGTGCTTAGCTATTTAAATTAGGTCTCCTGGCATTGTCTTGTATTTAAAATAAGCCACACTACCTGATGTGGTGCCTTCAGCATAGTAAGGTCATCAGGTCTGACCATGCAGCAACAAAAGGCCGAGAGAAGCTGGCCAGTGCAGTTGCAGGTGACACACCACCTCTCACCCTCAGGGTTCATGGTAAGTAGAATACAGAATAAGAAGTACATGGTAACAGCCTGGGAGAAGACAGCTACTTTTCCATGCTGAGAGCATAAAACATTACCTGGAGAAAATCTGATTTTGATGGTTTTTTTTTCTGCCCCACTCAAGGGCTTGTTGCCTCTCAGCCAGCTCCTTGGAAGAGGTACGAGCAGTACACACAGGGACTCTCCAAACTTTGCCCCTAACATCTGCAAAACAACTTGTTCTTCCTGTGAGTCCTCTACAGCTCATGAAAGATAAGAAAGTACCAGAAGACCAAAAGCTTTAAAGAAGTTTCAGGCAAATATTTTCTAAGCAGTATGACTATCTGTTTCTGTTTCCATCTGAGTGTGAAAAATCCACAATGAGGAAAAGAAAAATTAAAGTATGGAGGGAAAGCTACTGGTGGAGACACTTGGCTTGAGTCTGCTGAGGTATCTCATCAAGCAAGCCCAAAGTGTCAGCAAAACAGTGCTGGTGGAGCAAGGATACTAAATGAAATGACACTTCAAAACGTGAGAATGACACAGAGTGTACACATGTGTGCACACAAGTGTGTGTGGGTGGGGAAGGGATGCAAAAGGAAAAGATGTCAAAGGCAGACAAAGAGGTGCCAGAGAGGGGCAAAGAGCATGCTACTTTCTGCACTGTAGGCAATTAATGGAATAATGTACACATGAATTAACTCATTAGTGATTCCTGGAGTGAATCTTAGAGATCATGAAACACCACCTGACGAGCCTCTACAAGAAAAATCTGTTTAATAAATGGAAAAAAAAACCCACAAAAAATCTCAGGTTGGTTTCAACATTTATTTATTATTTTGTGCACAATTCATAAATCAAGAAACAAAAGTCAGGATATATTTTTAATCAAAGCTTTTGATGATCATAATGTAGGATATAAGGAATTGAACTGCTAGATCATGTATTATTATTATGAAACTAAAGGCTTTATATTCTTAAGTGAAGTAAAGCAGACAGCAATACGTTCATATTAGAAAGTTCCCACTGTGAATGAAAAATTGATTAAAACTGAGATATTGTTTAGCAAGACAGACAAATCTATATTTCTTTTTGGTTGTGAAACTATTATAACCATACATAGCCAGTAAGTATGAAGACTTGGCACTGGGGGAAATCATCTTGCCAGTTTGCCCTCTGTGTCTGTGTTTGGCAAGCGCAGTCTGCAGGGTGTGTATTCCATTTGCACGTAATCAGATTTCTGACCTGTAACGTGTACATCCTGCACCATTAATTGGCACAATTAAAAAGTTATTTAGAGAATGAGCTTGGAGCAAAAAATGTTGTCACATCTCAGAATTTTGAAATGCAACCTGAACTTCATAGTAAGTTGGTTTAACCATTTTTAGAGAGATGTTATGAATGTTCACTGGGGGGGGAAAGTAACGATCAAGTTACCCATGCAACAGACAAATCTGAAGAGTCCAGCATGTGTCAGTGCACAGCAAATTTATTCTATAAAGTGACTAGTGTGAGAAAGAATTAGAAAGGATTATAAAAATACACTACCATATGCTGTTAGTTGAAAGTGATTAATCCGGTTCTTAAATCCTATTTTAAACTCCCTTTCATTTCTTCCCATAGAAAAATAGAAGCCACATTGCTTTGTTTGAATGCTATGTAGTTAATTACATCTTCTAAGAAACTCTTTTAAAATTAAATTTAATGTTTAATTACAAAATGCCTCCTTGAAAACAGTTAGCTTGTACATTGATTTGTAGTTCATTAAAAACGCTTTCTTAATTATGTTTACAACCAGAAAATACATAGAGATTAAAGAGTCTATAGAGAAATTTTGAAATTACAGCATGAATTGAAAGGAGAAAGTTACACTTCAAATAGTGGACAACTGACAGCCATGACTGACTAATTGCTGCCTTTCTGTAATTTCAAAACTTAATCATTGTAAAAATAATAATTGGAAAACACAGTGTTCATTGTAACGGCTATCAATATTATCCATTTTTTTATAAGAGCAGATTTCCAAGGACTAATTAGAAAGCAAATCAATGGCATCAAACAAGTGTAAAGTTCACATTAGCTGTCGGACGGATCACCTCAAGACACGGGGTTCACGGCTAAGGGCAGCCCGCGCTTTGGTTGGTAGGGTGTTGTCCTGGAAACCATGCGGATGCAGTCGATAATAGGGCAGACGCTGAGACACAGGGTGCAGCCTGTACAGCTGTCAGTAACCGTGGGCAGGTGGGTTTGGGGATCAAACTGGATAGCCTGCGAACAGCAATAAACATTATTGATGTCACTCACGGAAAAGGTCAAAATCGCTCCCATTTTAGTGTCTGCATTTCCTGTGCTACAGCACTTGGAGACATCTTGGTGTGATTCTGCACTGCAGCTATAGCAACTGTTCAGCTGGCAAGGAACAAAACAACCCCCCTCCCGACACTTTAAAATTAGAAATATGGGCCAAATTATGGCTCGGTGAAAGCTCTCGGGTCACAAGGGCTGGTTGCAAAAGGAGGAGTTTGGCCCGTGCTGTTTAACGTCCCAGAGGGATATTTCTCCTTCGCATGAAGGAAATATTTCGTAAGACAGCAATTTGCCAGGGTTATTGGTTCAGAGGCGACACCAGACCGTGCCTGCGCAGCTTCAGCACAGCGCTGGCCACAATGCCTTCTTTTGACTTTTATTTTCAGCACGGCATAAACAATCTAATTTAATAAATAATACAGAAAAACACAGCATGCTGTGCCTCGTATGATTATTTTCCTTTGCAAATCTTCGAAAGGGATATCTCAGTTTTGGGCAGGCAGAGCTTGCTTTAGTTCTCGTGTCCATGCAGTGAATTCTCATTACCAATTAGGGTGATAAGTGTATTTGAATGTGAAATAACAATTGCAGTCTCAATGAAATAAGCTTGTCGTATAATGGAAATGGCAATTAAAAGGAAAAACAAAAGCATCACACAACTGCAAAAGCTTCAATATCTAAGAAGCAAGCCTAGAGAAGTAAAAATAATTAAAAAGCCACACTTAATATCTACTTTTAAGAGTTTTAGGAAGGAAAAATCAGGCCTGAAAGCTGACCTTTTGCTTCTCTGCAAACAAGAGTGTCCTTAGCAAATCTCCCTAACTACCATCAGCAGCTGGAGGAGCCCGGGAGGAAATGGAAGGTACTGGGTGGTGCTGCAGGGTGGCTCCAAAGGCAGATTTGGGGTTTCACTACTAGGAAAGCACAGAAGTTGCTGTAGCAACCAGGGAGGGCATGAAGTAGGTGATAACTGCCCTGAATCTACAAGTTTTAGTTTCGACTGAGCAGAAAGAGAGCTTTGGTTTGTGAGTATTTAAGGAGGACTCTTCCTCTCTCCCTAACAATAACGCACATCCTGGAAAGACGTTCAAAGAGGGAGAAGCCAGGGCTCCAGTGCTAACTTTAAATTAAGGAAAGCTTTTCTGTTGGAGTCGTACAAGGTGATAGCTCTGTAGAACAGCATGGATATTTTTGAAACAAAGACAAGCATAAAGGAAATGCTATTTTGAAAAGGGGGGGGAGTGTGTGTGTTTATTTTTTTGTAATTAAGAATCTATTTGCAATTCTTTACAATTACTTTTTTTTTTTCAATTTCCTTAATTAATTAAGAAAAAAACTTTTTTTTTTCTCTGCTTACAAAACTTCTCGGGGTTTTAAGCTTTGGTTCTTTTGGTGCTGACTTTTGTTTCCTGTTATAGAAAAGAAAGTTTTACTAAATATAAACACAGAATTGTGCTCTCCAAGATCTGTATCCTCCCCTTCACTGGGAAATCTGAGGGAAGAAGAGGTGAAGATTACAGTGTCTAGAAGAAATTTAGACAGAATGCTACCGTAGTAATCTGGTATAAATGCAGCATTAATTTTCTCATATCTGTGGAAAAAAACATGTCTACCTTTGCTCTGACACAGTTGTTTTAATTGCAGGAGCTGATTTGAAATGGAAAGACTTCTTTCTTTGTATGTAGTTAAAGTCATCACACCTACTATTGATTAGACTGAATTAAGGATAAACAAAAAGTCATGGTGTTCAGAGGAAACTTAGTGCTCATTAAAGTCCCTTCTTCGGACAAACTATTTTCTGACTGGGATGAATAAAGAAATTCCTGTAGCACTTACTGCCTACTGCACATTGGATTCCATGAAGGTTACACTAGACCATATTTTGGTTTTCTAGAACATGAGTCCTCCTGTACTGCCCTTTCTACTGCAGCTCCATCAGCTCCAGTGGACATGGCACGGAACGGCATGTAGAAATGCTGATACATTTCATATAATTTATGTTACTGTACTGAGCAGAAATCAGAGAAATACCTTGCTGCAAACAGAAGCCCCAGCTCAAAATTGTGCTATTTTCGGGTCACAATGATTTCTGCAAACGTCAACCTGCTGCTCTAAACCCTGGCAGCTATCCTGGAGGTAGGATTTGTACCTCAATCAAGATCAAAACAAAACCCCACCTGCCTGAAACCTGAATTAGTTCAAGTTCAGTTACGCTGATGGAGCAAGGACTAGGTTTCTTAAAAAGCATTTGGCAATAAGAACAGCTCTTGTCTCGCCGCATCCTTGATAAGAAGGAATGCATTCTTCCGCTTCTACCTCATGTACTTGAAAACCATCAAAGAACGACCTTTACTGCCATCCAAATTGGGTCTCCTTCATTTTCTTCGTCTTAATCCCACTTTCCACTTGCAGTTAAGGAAAGACTGGGAGAACGACCTAGAGCGAGCCAGCGAGATGCAGCACACTCTGCATATCCCTCCAGAAGAAGCTGTGCTGGGCCATGTTCTCACCGCCACACATACAGCTCGGGCAGGGCCTGCATGGCATAGCCTGTGAGCGTGCTGGGGTTCGAATCCAATATTTTAGACATCTGTTTTTACCACCTGCTCATTAACAGAAGGTGGATTCTTTCTTCCCAGCAGCAGAAAGATAACTCATGGTGCCTTTCTGCTAATTACAGCTGTGCTCTTACCTGGTAGCCGGAATCATTACAGGTCATGTAACATTTGCCACAGTTGATACACATTTCCTCGTCAATCAGAGCCACAACTTGCTCTGTGTTGCAGAGCTCACCATATGTTCCAATATACTGCACTGCTTTTCCAATTACATCCTAGGGAAAAAAAAAAGTTATCGACTCATTTAGAAGATACCTAAGCAGATTCTATAGCTGCGCAGAAGCACTTTCTAGTACTTTAATATGAAAGATTTGTCTGTGCATTGTGGTGGTCTTTAGGATTTTTCTTAAGAATTTCCAAGTTGCTGACCTTAATGCCTCCTGTGAAATACAAAGAATGCTCCGTATGGGCACATTTTGAATGTAGGCAGCACTAGAAGTATATATTTGTGTACAAACATGCTCTAAAAACAGGTTACACATTTAGTACATGATTTTGAATGTGCTGTTGTTTTGCCATTACTGTGTGAAACTTCAAGAACAAAATGGAGCACAAAACATGAGTGATAAATTGCAAACAATCGGATCATCCTCAGTCATTTCTCATTAGCACATATTTAAGAACTCACAGTAAGAACAGAAAGGGGCATGATCCGACAGACAGAACAATAACTGCTTTTCTGTCTTAAGTAAGATGCACAAATGACACGATCATCAGTTTATTGCAAATATTGTGCAGAAGTAAACTGTGGGTCTAATCCTGCAAGTCTTGACTCAATTCTGTTAGCTTCACAGGGAGGAGCTTGTGGCATCAACCTGAAACATCTGTGCTGCAACAGTGAAGGTGCATGGAAGGACAGTGTATGGGTGCATACCACAAGGGGAAGACATATCCTCTAAAAGAATTTGTGGGGGACCTACCTGATGCAAGCCATTTCCACTTTACATGAAAGGAAACTGCACAGCTCAGTGGCAGTTCAGCTTCAGTGAGATGGGAGAGGTTCCAGGTCCTTTGGACTACAGAGTTTAACTTGTGGAAGTACAGCACAAATGATGAACATGACTGCATTAACATAAAAGATTTGCTCTGTGGCACTGTATTGGTTGCCGGGATATTTTGTGAGTTTATGAAGCACACTTCTACAACAGTTCCCATGTTGCAAAACAAGCTCGATTTTATGTGTAAGATTCTTTATCTATTATTAAGATAAAGTTGGGCTCAGTAAATGAAAGTTATGTGATGCAACAACACATTTTACATTTGCTTTAAAAAGGGGTATAACTGTTAAGTATTGGAAATCTTATTGAGTGATATAAGAGCAGAACTGGCTTCAAAGTCATTCTACTGTAATAAACCAAGAAGTCATTATGATTTCGATTATGGAATTTGATCCAAGTCAATTGAAAAATGCTCAAGATCAAGCCAAATATGAGACACAGACAAGTCTGCCCAGAATTATAAGCTTCAAAGTGTTTGCCTTTGGTCTTGCATCACCAAGAAACATGATATAGATTTGTTTTTGTATTCTGTTTCTCAATATTTTTTGAAGAAGCAATACTTACCTTATTCTTATCAGTCAAAAAAATAATTCTGAACTGATTACCAAAGATTTTGAGTGTAGTAGTATGCTGTATTTAACCTGTATAATTTATAATTGCATGCAATGCTTTATATATTCTTTTCAATTCTCATTGCAGAAGAACTAGATTACAGTTTTCATTGCATATCTTATTTTGGGCAGCCTTACTTTCAAACAAACTAAGCACATCAGAGCAACCCAGTAATAGAGCGCTATTGATGTAAGCTCTAGAGAAAAGTTCTGCTACATTAATTAGATGCAAAAATGGGTCCAACCTTGTTTTCCTGAGTATGCTGAGAACTTACAACAACTGTGCTACTTCCTGAATGAATGACTCCATCTTGGTGAAGTTTTAACTTTGAGGCCTACCTGCCCTTCAGCACTTTCATTACAACAGTATCTTTATGCAATGAGACAAATTTCTTTGTTCGCTGGATGCAGTGGTAGGACCTATGAAGTTGCTCTTAATGACTGTTGAGGTAGGAAATTCAACCATATCCTAAGCCCAGGAAGAAGGACAGGGAAATAGTACTGTTTTCTTTTTCTAAAAACAAACAAATGTTTTCTCTCTGCCAAACCCCTAAGCTACTGACATGTGGAATGCCTTGGTTGCATTCATTCAATGCTAAAAGCCTTCCAGTTCTTCTCAGCAACATGTAGAGAACATTAATGCTCTTCCAGCATAAAACAGTTATGGCACATTGCTAAAGGCAGCATGATGAGTGTGGACAGATGACTTTAAGTGAGCAAGTTATCACAGCTTAATGAGTTAGCATTCATCAATAGAGCTGTGCAAGGCGATTATGTGTATGGTCCAAAATCAGTGCAAATTTGAAATAAAATCTGTTTGCTTAAACCACTGTAAAAGGTCAGTTAACTACTATGAAAGTGTTACAGCTAATACTTTTTACTTTGGTATTGTGAAGAACAAGACTTGAACACACAGCCCTTTACTGTGCCTCCACTGATGAGCTACAGTGACTAACTCAATCAAATGTGATCTCTTAGAACTGCTCACCCCCCTGTATTTTCATTACCATGTCTTACTCAGAAAAATTCATGGATTTGCTGGGAATTGCTCAGCAGTTTTCAGGTTGCTACCGTTCTCAGGTTTCTGCAGTCTTCTGTATCAATTGAGAAATTGTAGTTGTAGAATTCAGCTCCAGCTTATTTCAAGTCTCATGCAGGATTCTGCATCTGCTGTATCATATCTGCTACAGGTTTCAAAATACATGTGTCTTTGTGTGATCTACTGCCCCCAGCAATATTAAGTATCCTATAGGCCTCTCTTTTGTGTATATAGCCCCAAAACATTTCACTGCATGACATAAATGCAAGTGTCATCTGCAAGTATTGGTCTGCATACTGAAGAATTTGAAGAAATTATGAAAAACCTGTACAAACAATGAAGTAGCTTTTCACTGCCTGCTCATGTTGTGAAAGTATCAACATGGGGAGATTCCTGATGGTGAATGACTTTTTAATCTAACAAAAGCAGACATGTAAACAGCATAGGTAATTAACAATTTTCTCAGGGAGGTTCTGGATTCACGTTTGTATTCAGCATTTGGATGTTAACAAACCCCACAAAGCTCAAGCGTGTTGCAGAGATGGGCTACTCAAATAACCATGGGATGGAGGGACTTGCTTATGAGAGAAGACAAAAAGAGCCTAACAAGATGTCTAGCCTAGGAAGATGAAGGCAGATCAAGAATACGATGTCTTTATATATACATCAGGGAGGGAAAAGAGCTGTTTAAGTTAAATGACAATGTTGGCACAAGAACACATGTTTATAAGCCAGCCGTGAGTGAATTTAAAGCTGGAAATTAGGAAGGGCTTTTTCAATGGGAAAGGAGTGAGGTGGTTAATAGCCTTCCAGAGAGGCACCTGGGGGACAGGAGGGAGACAATCAAGGTTTAGGATAGCATTAGGTAGCTCGGGAAATGGTTGATTAGAAGAACATGATCAAAATAGATTTTTCCAGCTACAAACTTAAAAAGGGAATAGGAAAAACAATGCATATGGCATGATGATTTCTCAATTTGTAACCACGTCTCACTTCTCACAGCTCACAAAATACACTTTTGGGGATGTATAATCCCAAATAGGGAGGATGATGGTATTTTAGAGGCCTGAAGGTGATTTCAAAAGACCGTGTCAATGATTTACTGCTCATTTAGACTCCTGGGTGTCGTGTCTTTTAATCACTTCTTTCTCTCAAGCAAGAACTGTATCCTTATTCATTTGCAAAGTTTCAAGACTTTATTGACTAAAAAAGCAATGGTACTTAAAAGATGTTTTGCAGGTGCGTGCTTTTACAGCATCTCAAGCTACCTCAGAGCTTCTTGTTTCCATCAAATCATAAACGTTTGGAACAAAATAAACAGTGCAGCAAGAAATAATCAGCCTTCACTGTTTAAAGTGCAGTTTCACTCCAAAAAGCAACTGTCTAAAATGGCACTGTGGGATTCCACACTTGGTATATCTCAATGGCCTCCGGATCAAATTTGCACTGTTTACAGTATAATGGTTTTTTTTGCCAACTGCCAGACCTGCAAACAGAAGCCAGGTTTTGAAAGTCAAGCTGTGTTAGCTGTGTTCTTTCTGGCTTATGCATTACCAGCAGCAATTTTAAAAAAAAAAAAAAAGGTCTGGAATTTAAATTTTGTAAGTTACACCTTTGCAATCTCAGGGACCTAGAGTGCTCCTTTTGATTACTGCTGTGCTGTCCCACTCTTCTCAACAACCCTGTACTGAACGAACTGGGAGAAAAATTTAGTCCTGCAACTGCAACTGGCAGGGAATTCAGTTGCTATGGAGAGAATCAGAGCAGAATCCATTAGTTTTATGTTACTAATGAGTACAGAAAAAAAATTCATTTTGTCACTGAGCTAGGCAGATGTGGGTTTGAGTATACGCATGGAACAGATCTGTTCAGTAGGATATTCTTTTTACAATGCTATTTTTATTACTATAGCTGCATTTTTAATAATATATCAAACATTTTATGGTGATTAGCTTTTCATTAGCCATCATATTAGTAAACTTAGATTTGTAAATACATTTCATGGTTCAAGTATGGCTCCTTGTAAACCTGCTGTTTCTATCTGCACGCGGACCACACTGTAAAAGGCCACAATGTGCTCTAGAGATGATGAACATCACAGGCCTTTCATTAGAAAGCCATGCACGGTGCAGGTACTGCGTCTCATATAGCAAGTTCAAAGGGAACACACATGCTTGTCCTCTTATTGTACTTTTTGAGCCACCATAAAACACTTTGCATGTCACACTGTGTTCAGGAGAAAGGTTCACTGACCATGAACTTTGTGCACTTGAAGCTGACGGCGACAGCAGGTAAGGAAAGGAGAGTAATCTTTACATTACCAGAAGTAGGTCTGCCTGTTGCGAACAACAGTCTCTCCTTAGGACAGGCCTCAGCCTCAGTCTTCAGGTCTCTGAGAGATCATTGGCCATGATACAAATGCTGAGGTTGACTCATCACCAAGTAATACAAGGAACTCCTAACAAAGCATCTAACATTTATATAGCAAAGTTGTGCACTTGTTCCCGAGTACTCTATCTGTTCGTTATTATTTATGGGCTGTTTGGGCAGTTCTCAGGATTCAATAGGTTGTGAAAGAATAAGGGGCTGTGCAGAAGTGTCCTCACTAGGATACAGAGGGAGCATGGAAAGGGGATGAAATGTTGCAAAGACAGTAAATGACTCTCTGTACCATGTTTCTCTCCATTAGTGAGATACCTGCTTTCCACCTGTTCTTTTTCGGTAATAAAGGCTAGATACTGTCAGAGAGAGACAGATGAAAAGAATAAATGTCAGGAAAAAAATTACGGATTAAAGAAGAAAAAGTCATCATAATCTGAGGGTTCACAACCAAGGTCAATTTACAGTAAAATGGCTAACAAAAATATGTAATCTCATTAAAACTAACTTTACATTGAAAGATTACAGATACTTTGCCAATAGTTGAAAAGGTTATTAAATGTGCCCTGGGATTTAGGGATCTCTAAGCTTTGTTTCAGTAAAGCAAGTTAAACAGTTGCAGTACTAGCTAGAGAGGGACTTAAATAACTCAAATGAACCTTTACTGCATAATTCAATATGGTTTCTGTAATGAATATTATGCTTCATGAATCTATCATAATTCTTTATGAAGACTGTGATGCAATAGATACATAAAAATAACTGGTAAATTTAATGTTTCAATAGGCCTCTGACACAACAGAGTTCTGACATTAAGTAGACGTGAAGTGGGGTTGCAAGTTGGCTAAACAATGAAAAAATAAAGAGCTCAAATACAATGATCAATGTTCAGAAAAGGCAAAATATTAATAGAGTAAAGTGTCTCAATTATCTGGTTTAGATATGATGTAGTTTAATATGCTTGTGTGCGTTTCAGGAAAAGATTTGAACCGGAAGACTATAGAGTTGACATACATTTTAGTTTAAACTAAATTAAAGAAAACCCAAGTGATTTCACAGGTAATTTATAAAACTAGATGAACAGTGACAAAATGCAGTTTGACAAAGAACATATCAAAATAAGTAATTTTTGCTATTCTTGCCAACAGATGCATTCTAGATAAAAGAAAGCTGCAAGAGAAAACACAGCAGGAGACAGCATGAGCAGCTCATGAAAACTTCTGCTTGATATGCTGTCCTGGCAAGACACAAGCAAAATGGCAATAAGTTAAGATAGAAAATAGCACCTTAATTGCTGTAATGCTGTTGTTATATTCCACTTGTGTTATATTCCACAATGTGTTATCATTCCACTTTTACATACAGTAACAGTGCCCTTCTTCTTATGGGGCTGCTAGCGCAATGGCAGCCTTGCAGAGGGATCTAGATGGACTGGAGCATTGGGCAACCATTAATGGAATGAAATTTAACAAGCCCAAATGCCGGATTCTGCACCAAGGATGGAGTAAAGCCAGGCACAAGTATAAATTGGGAGAGGAGTGACTGGAGAGCAACTCTGCAGAAAGGGATCTGGTGGTGCTGGTCAACAGCAGGCTCAATATGAGTCAGCAGTGTGCCCTGGCAGCCAAGAGGGCAAATCACATCCTGGGGTGCATCAAACACAGCATCACCAGCTGGTCAAAAGAGGCAATTATCTTGCTCTATTTAGCATTGGTGCAGCCTCGCCTTGAGTATTGTGTGCAGTTCAGGGATACACAATTTAAGAAGGACATTAAGGTACTCAAATGTGTCCAGAGGAGGGTAAAAAAGCTGGTGAAAAGGCTGGAAGAAATGTCCCGTAAGGAGCAGCTAATGAATCTGGATTTGTCTGGTTTGGAGAAGAGGAGGTTGATGAACCTCATTGCTCTCTACAGCTTCCTGAGAAGGTGACATGGGGAGGGAGGTGCTGATCTCTTCTCCCTGGTATCCAGGGTCAGGACGTGTGGGAATGGCTCAAAGATGTAATCAGGGGAGATTTAGACTGGTCATTAGGAAGCATTGCTTTACCAACAGGGTGCTCAAACACTAGAACAGGCTTCTTAGAGAGGTGGCTGATGCCCCAAGCCTGTCAGCGTTTAAAAGGCATTTGGACAATGCCCTTAATGACATGCTTTAACTTTTGGTCAGCCCTGAATTGGTCAGGCAGTTGGACTAGATGGTCACTGTAGGTTGTTTCCAAGTGAAAAATGCAATTAAATTATCCTATTCTATTCTATTCTATTCTATTCTATTCTATTCATTCCATTCCATTCCACTCCCACTTGAGGCAGTCCTTCTACAGTCAGAGGAGGGAGGGAAAGAGGAGGTTTGGACTCTAGGGTTTCTCGCCATATCTGAAGATTAACTTACATTTGCTTAAACTGTCACATGTAATGAGGATGTTTTCTCAGGTAGCGTGATAGATAAAGGATCATTATGGGCTACAGCAGGAGAGATTATTGCTGTGATTCATGTTGGAGCAAATAATTTAGGAGAAGCAAAGTCCCATAAATTATGGGAGACATGCACAGTTCCACCTGAAATATGCAACAGCTCCATGTTTATGATGAAGACTACAATATGGTCTTTTCCAGGCAGGCAAGCACAAGCCAAAACTACTCATGTTGAACCACCCAGATATATGCTAGGAAGGATCCAAACAGTGCACCGTTATGGCATAATAGCGCTGTGCCTAGGTCAATATACCTCACCTCTCAAGAGGATTTTATAGATTAAGCACAGCACTGGACTAAATGTGGCCAAATGCCTCCAAAGGTGCTGGCTTCCAGCTGGGTGCTCATGGCATCAGCATAAAAAGACTGGCATATATGTATGTGTGCAAGACCATGTAAACATTTCTAAACACAAAAGGGTGAAAGATAGTTCAAACACAAGGAATTTAAGCTTGAGGATCTCTATGGATATTTTTCCAACAGATGGAACATGTCATACACTAGCTAAGATGCCAAACAAGAGCTATGCCAGAGTGTTTAAACTACCAAACAGGTCAATATCTACAGCAAGACTGGGGGAGTTAAAAAGGAAGAAATATAATAAGTGGTGACCTAATATTATGGTATAGCCCCTGAAATTATTAGGAAAAATTATTAGGAAATAAATAAATTATTAGGAAAAAACCCACAAGAATCTATAAGGAAAGAAATTAAAGTAATAAGGAGGTAACCTGAGGTAGGCAAATACACGTGTAGGAGCTGTACAAAGATGCAACTGAAAATAAAAAATCCAGGGCACATATCCACATACAGCAGAAATTCTGATATTACAGACAAGTGAGAAAAGGAGAAATAACTCTGCTGAATATCAAATTATGAAGTTTCAATTAATATTGAAAAATAGAGAAAATAAAGAGAAAAGCCATAGGAAAACTCATCCAAAAATTAAATTAGATTTTGGATAATCACAGAGGGTTTTTAAATCTATGAAAAAAACCATTTTGGCAGCATGTGAAATTTAAACAAATGTTGGAATTTACATATCACCAACCCAACGGCCAATTAGACAGATGAGAGAATTCTGGGCAAGCATCAGAAAATTTGCAGCAACCCTCCAAAAATACAACCAGCTGAAGCAGGGGTCATAGCTCTTTCAAGGACAGCTATCTCTCAGGCCCCATCAGCTTCCAAGCGTTCCTCTTCACTGAGAACTAGAGAACTTCACCAGAGAACTAGAGTTAGGCTGGGACTAGCTATAAGAGCTGACCGCTCACAGCCCCTGATATCCTAGTCTGAACTAACAGAACATATTCTCTCTTCTGTCTAGAGGGCCAGCCAAGACAGAACTGCTTGGATACGGTCTGGGATTTGTAATTTTAAATGTGAATACTACTACTTGGACAGTTACAAATAAATCACTTAAGTCCATGCCCCTATGCCTCTCTCCATGGAGAATTCCTGATCAGGGAAGGGTATCAGGTAAGTCACCTTTTTTCACTAAGCTTCACTCAGCTTCCTTAATGAATATTCTGAATCGTCCTGGCAGATTTTTCTCCACAACATAATAATAGATGGATTTATTAATAATAAACTTAATTAAAACCTCCCTTTGTAGTGGCAAGTTCCCTACTTCAAGCAAAACCCGGGTATTTTCCTTTTTCTTAGTGGGCATCTCTTAATGCTGTTTTACTCGTTATGGTTAAAACATTCCCTTCTAAAGAGATAGAAAGACTGTCAAGAATCAGCTTTGGGGGTTCCTAATTTCTTCTAATTGCTTCAGATTTTTCAGTCTTGTTTAAATAAAGGTGTGAGAAGGACACTAACCTGATTTCTCTGGCTGAGAAGCTCCCCACAAACACCACACTAAAGTATTCAATGTCTTTATATACAAAAGTTTTGTTCTGGGGAATTAATTTTCCTCTTCCCTGCAGTAGGGCCTCTTTTCTTCTTTTTAATCTTTCTCCTACTACTTCGGTTTATTTTTGCTTTTGTACTTGGAGTTTTGATTGATAAATTATTGACCTCAACTTTTTATTTATGTTTTTTTCAAGTCTTTATGTCTGTTTTTCCCTCTTGCTAAACTTTTCCCTTCATTCAGTTTATTTGCTTTTGGATGGTATCAGTTTTTTGGTTTTCTGCTGTTTTCAGAAGCAAGCTATCTCATTGAAAATGCAGTTATTGGCTGTTGCTTCTTCTTTCTCTTTTTCCCTACATCAATACTCTCCCTCCAAAGAGAACAGACCATAAAACCTCTGAGGTCAAGGAGGCTTTGAAAATGCTCATCATAGTGGGAAAAAAAGAGTAGATTTCTGTTCTTTGGAACTTTTTGTATACATAAAGAAGGGAACCTTAGCACAAGGAACCTTAGCACAAGGAGGCGAGCGATTTTCAATAATGTGACATAAACCAAAACAAGCAGCCCAAAAAATTGAGAAAGGTCGTCTACAGAAGTGGCAAACTATTTAACTTAAATAGGAAGATGACTCAAAATTTCTTCTTGGCTGGTTTTGCAGTTCTACTAGTTAGCTTGGAATACTGCGTGTGTTGGTAAACTGCAAAATTCCCTTGGGAATTATGTGTTATTTTGAGCCACCACTTGTATTGTATTTTATGTTTGGCCTTATTTTTGCAAGAATTCTCACAGGTCTGATCATAGAGTGAAAGTTACCGAGCTGTAGGTATCTGATATTCTCACATATATGAGGAAGACAGTTAACAAGCTCAACAGATATAATTTTCACACTGCTTTATAAAAGGGTCTACATGAGAATCTGATTTTTTAAAAAAATAAATACTTTTTTTGCCTTCTTTTTCTTATTGAGACATGAAGTTTAAGTAAGCTCTAAAGTGAGCACCTAGAATAATTAGCTTCTGATGTTTCATTTTATTGACATTTATTGGCTACCTAAGGGAAGGAAAAAGCTCCAATGTATGGATTATGCAGTAGATAGGGTCACAAGTTTTATTTTCACCTTGACATTTACTCATTGTAGATGGTAGATCAGCTACTTAGACAAACATTCTCCAGCTTTAAAAGTTCAGTCTGAAAACCTATAGCTTTCATAAGTACTGAACACCAACCTTTTCCATTGTTCCTACACGAGAGATGGAGTATTTAGCAAATCACAAGTAATCAAAAGGTATCATGCAAAACTGAGCTAATACTGAAGCATTAAAACAGAAACTGTTAACAATTCTACTTTGTTCTTCAAGGCATTACCCATGCCTTGTTCCACAGTTACCGTTCCATTGCCTGAATATCTTCATTTCGAAAAATGACATTAGGGAAATACCTATACGTGTACATCACAAATCACTTCCCATCGATTTTTGTTAAAAGCTAGAAAGTCTGCATAAATAGTTGTCTTTGATGCCCTCTAACAAGCTTAAAAGCAGTAATAACCAACTCAACCTGCTCGAAATGACTGTGCATGTCAACTGCCTGATGGCTGATCATGTCTTATGCGTAAGCATGTATTTTTGTTACCTTGATTGCTGGAATAGGCTTCTTTGGAATGAAATGCTTTTTCTCAGGAAGCACAGCAGCCATGCTCTGTTCCTTCAGTTTAATCTTGTTCTCAGCTATTATCTTTTTGCGTTGTTCCAGGTAAGGCCCAAAACTGGGTAGTTTCTGAAACAAAAATGAGGAAATATGATTATGCTTAATAAGTGGGTGTAGTAAAAGGTAAGTCTGTGATCAAGGCAAGATCCTAAATCCTTCCTGAGTGTGACTTGCTTCTTATTTGGGAAGTTTAAATTGAAATCAGTGAGACTGTACCAGAGCGAGAAGTAAATAAAAGTCAAATATGAACCTCAGAATCTTACTTGAAAATATATATTGAATATTAAAATATTAATATACCACAGCAGAAAAATAGCTGAATTGCAGGTCAGCATCCAACAGTCTTATATTTCCCCATTGCATACTTGCTTGTATATAAAAATGTATCATGTTAAATAATTCAAATGTGTAACTTCATTTCTATAGTATGCGGAAAGGTATCATAAAACTATCACTTTAGTTAGGTTCCACCAGTGCTTAATATTATTTCCATGGATAGCTGAATATTTCTATATATATTTTTAAAGCTTACAAACATGTATTTTGCATTCTGATAGCAGAAAGCTGTCTTGACCTGTCAAAGTAAGGCTAACAAACACCAAATGAACTGAAACACATTCTAATCTCCTAATTTACCTCTCTGTCCAACTCGCAGTCTGTCTGCAACATTTAATCCTTGAACCCAATTAAGCAAACTGTAGAGGAATATTTCACTGAATTGCAAAACTCATGTCTCACACAAGAACATGAAAGTGCTGGTTCAGATTTCATAAAACACTCAGCTTCCTGAAACAAAAAGACAGACCCTCTGCTTACCTAGCAGAGATATGGACAATGGTAGTGTGCCACTATCACAGATTTAGGTCGATGAAAAATGGTAGAAAAATGTGGATTTTCGCTTACCCATACCCTTCCTCCCCTGAAACTAGTTCCTTATTCTGCAAAAGTATTTTACCCACATAACTAAACCCCGGCTACTGCAGTACTGCAGAAACTAGCAGGTAGTAACAGGGGATCTGTAGCCTCAGCAGTTGCTAGCATTAATTCACGCTAATAATACAACCTCAAAGAGCATATCGAACAAGATACAGTACTGCTGTGGTTATCAATTTTTTACGACGGAATTTCAATGTGAATTTTAAAAACAGAATTATTTAAAAATTTAGAAATTATTATTTTTTAAAATGAAGTAAATCCAGAAGAGGTTACCCTGCTCTTCTGCAAATCCTTAGGAAAAAAAATTCCTCAGTGAGCTCTGTCAAGTCATGATACCCAACCTTGGGACCTTAGGCTTCTTGTTATGACAAAATCTTTCTGGTCTGCTAGGTTTTTGGCACTCTGAGAATACAGCCAGAGAGTTAGGTTCTAGAAATGTTGCCCTGCTTCCAGGACTTGGTTTGTGGCCTCAACCCATTTTTAATTTTGAGTCAGAAGAAGACTTGCAGTCCCATGGTGCTCTCCAGAGGTGCTCTCCCTCTCCTGCAGGCTGGGACTGAGCTGTATTCTGGGACAAAGCCTCAATCAAGGCAAATGCAAGACCAGAATGGGGGCAGGAGAGGATGTTGCAGACCTCATCTGTCCCAAATCTAGATGTAGCCTGAGTTTGCCCACTGGCAAAGGGCTCTTGTTTTGTCTGTTCAGTGGGAACTTTGTTCCTGAACATCATGCTCAAGGGATTCCTTACAGATATCAAGAAAACCTTCCTTTCTTTGCAGTTGCCATACATGATCTTGGAAAGGAAATGTTCTGGGATGTCTTAAAATAAGGCTTTAAATATTACTGCTAAAAGCAGTAAGGTAGTGGCCTTACATACCAAAGTCAAATAAGACAGCAAACCAGAATTATTTTAAACAGGAAAATGAGTAGAAGGAAACATTTCAATGTAATCAAAAGGCTCTAAAACACACACATAGATACTAATTTCTTTATATGACTTTTGGAAAGCCTAAGACTTTTAGCAAAAATCTAAAGAATAGAAATTTTGATTAAAAGTATTTTTGCATGTCTGCTAGGCTGCATCACTTAGAAATACATTTTGGCTATGAATAAGTAGTAGCTGTGTCACTGAAACTATTTTCTCTCCATAGTTTATGTGCTGATGCCAACAACTTTGGGCTTGAGAGGGCAGGAGGCCTAATGACAAAGTGTTTTTGGACTCTACCCTGTCTGGCCAGGAACTGAATTGCTGACTTTCAGAGTAGGCAGCAAAGCTAATTTTGCTGAGGTTTTAACTGAAGTAGTAGAGAGAGAAGACAGTTGTTCATTGTTTGACTGATTGAAGATCATCTTTGGGAAGAAAAGCCAAATCTTTGCAGAATAAATACTTTACTTTTTTGTTCTCTTAATGTACGTCCAATCTCCTAATTTCTAGAGACAAAAATACTAGTATATTGAAAGGAAACAGGTGATCTAAGGAAAAGTGTGGGAAAAGAATTAATTTCTGTGTACAGATGAAAAGCAAATTACAAAGGCAATTAATTGATCTTCTAAGTTGTGAGATGGAAGTATTTAGATTTTTACATCTAACAGCTGCTAGCCGGAATGCACAGCAGACATTTTGAAAAGTGTGCAATGCCATTAGCCACTATATAATCTGCATCTTGTAAAAATAAATTAAATTATTATTTATCTAGAAAACTAACATCCAACATTAGTCTTTGCTTTCACTGCTGTTTTTCCATCAAGAATTTTTTTAATGGAATTTAAAATAATTAAGGAAACACCTAGGTCTTAGTCCAGGTTTGGGTATACACAATGAGCTTCCACTGACTTAACAGAAAGTGACTGTGTGCCCATACAAATGGTCTAGTTATTTTGTGTTTAGAGTTTAGTAGTTCACAAGCAGCCAAGCTTTCATCAAACAACACTGAAAACCAGCAATCTTTTCTATAACAATAAATTATACATGAAAATGTAGCCTCAGGAGCTTAGAAAGGACTTATTGATGGTTCCCCTTATGAGTAATGCACAGATATAGGGAACGCTGATGAAACTGCTTATTGTTCAGAGCTGTGGTTAGAAGCATTTTGGAGTCAAAGGCCATGAGAAACAGCAAACAATATTTTAATGAAGTGAGTTACTGGATATAGCAAAAGTGGAAATGTTGAAATAAGTGCTGGAGAGATGGATATTTAAGAGAGTTTCAAATTGAATCACCTCTCATCATTGTAGGGGATATCTTCCTAAGCACATGGGGGATTTCACAGAATCATAGAATAGTTTGGGTTGGAAGGGACCTTTAAAGGTCACCTAGTCCAACCGCCCTGCAATGAGCAGATCAGGTTGCTCAAGGTCCTGTCCAACCTGACTTTGAATGTTTCCAGGAATGGGGCACCTACTACCTCTCCGGGCAACCTGTTCCAGTGCTTCACCACCCTCATTGTAAAAAATTTCTTCCTTATATCTAGTCTAAATTTTCAAATATCATGGAGAGCGGCTTGGAAACTAAATGAGCCAATTGCCTCAGGACTCTGGGACACATCTTGTAAGGGCCCATAGACTTCTGTATGTTCAGGTTTCTCAGGTGGTCATGAACCTGATCTCTTACAGTGGGAGGCACCTTTTTCCCCCAGTCCAACATCTTGAGGTCCACACACTTGAGAGGTGTGAGGAGAGAGGTTGCCAGTGAAGACTGAGGGAAAAAAGTTGTTGAGAGCCTCAGCCCTCTTCTATTTCAGTTTGCCGGCTTTGCTCATCACGGGGAATAGGCTTTCTTTCCTTTTCTTGGCAGACATGCCTCTAGAAGTCCTTCTTATTCTTTGTTTCCCTTGCGAAGGTCAGCTCCAGCTGACCCTTGGCCTTCCTGATCCCAGCCCTACACAACCAGACAGTGTCCCTATACTCTTCCCAGGATAACCATCCCTGCTTCACTGCCTGTGCATTTCCTTTTTGTCCTTTAATTTGACCAGCTGGTCTTGACTCAGCCATGCCAGCCTCTTGCCCTCCTTTCCTGATTTCTTTCACCTGGGGATCATGAGCTCTTATGCTCTATGGAAAGCATCCTTAAAGATCTACCAGTTCTGGTCTGTTTCATTGTACCTGAGGGCAGTTTCCCAGGGGGTCCTATTGAATAATTCCTTGAAGAGCTGGAATTTTGCTTTCCTAAAAGTCAGGGTCTTGACTTTGGTCTTTGCCTGACCCATATCCCTCAGGACTGCGAACTCCACCAGTGCACGATCACTGCAGCTCAGGCTGCCTCCAATCTTGATATCACCAATTAGCTCACTTGCACTGGTGACCATCAGGTCCAGTATCACATCCCCTCTGGTAGGGCTGTCTATTACCTGGCTTAAGAAGTTAACTTCTTTTACTAGCACAATTCTCACACAAACACAGTACTTGGTAAGTTTAACTCTGTTTGCTTGGAAATATATTATTTTTTTTAAATTTCCAGATATTCCAATGTCACTAAACTCTCCACACACTGATATCTTTGTTGCAGCAACATCTGCTTAGAAAAAAAACAATTAATATGAATATGTGGATCATAGTAAGTGCTTAGAAGATTGCAACAAGCAGAGTAATTAGATAATTCATGTCTACTTATATAACTGTAACATTGATGTTATATAGCTGCATTATTTGCATCCATTTGTCTCTATATAGCCATAATTCAATGTGTTTCTATTGGAGGGATAACATCAAGAATGGATCAAAAATAAATATATTAAGTGGTATTATTTCATTGTTTATAGTTGCATTATCACAAAACTGGAAGCTTGAAATATTGTGCTGGAGTATTTTACAGAAAGAAAGGAAAAATCCAAATCCTCCCCCACCTAAGATGTCCAAAAGCTGCCTTTAAACCAATGAACTGCATAAATCTCCAGCAACATTGTGATTTTTGTTTCAGTAGTTTCTCCAGGGATTCATCATTGATGAATTTGTTCTCACCAGAAAAGCTAAATCCTACTCATTTAAAGATAACAGTATCTTCCACTAAAACTGTCTCTATCCAGATATAAAAAAGCATTACCCTGCCAATAGAGAACTGACAACATAATGAATCAACAATGAAACCTTAAGCCAGGAGAGCTTTAAGGTGAATAAGTCTGTTTTGATTATAATTTATTTGTGGGTCAATCTAAAGGTAATTGAGCATATTATGAACTAAGAAAGGTACTTGTTTCCTAATGGTAAAAAGTAGAGAGAATCCTCCGCTTCAAATTGCTGCAATTTTTATGGGCACACCAGCAAGTAGCCTAACTGGTGTAACAGGCTAGTTAACAGGGCAGTGCAATCTGTGTCAGATGACCCAGACTTTATTTCTAATTTTGAAACTGATCTGCTCCTTATTCTGGGAAAGTCCGTGTATCTCTCCATGATGTAGTCATGGGTTGCTTATTTGGGAGCTGTCTCCTACTAAGGGGCTGGATGCTATCTACTGTTAGAAGACCTCGATTTCAGCTGGCACAGCTAGGTATCACCATAAATCAAAAATAAGCAACAGTCTCCTACAATACTCTAGTGGATCTGAAGTATATCCTGCTGATGTATGCTGATGAGTTGGGGATCCAAGAGAACACTGTAAAATAGTAATTTTCATAAAAATGATTTTCAGGGAGCAGTGGTCACAAGGTAAAGGAAAAATGTACATAAGCAATTCTAGAGATCACTGGCTCATGGAAATTTGGGGTATCAGTATATTAGCTATGAGGCAGCATGTTTCAAAAATAATGTTTCCCTCGCATGTGAAAAATTTCTCACATTGAATGTAATGTCATTATCCAATTTCTTTTATACTTGAGTGTTGCCTACAGTCTGAGGTATGAAGATGTGTGTGCATTCATTCTCTAAATTCCTCTTGTGCACTTTCAACATGTAAACAATTTTAAGTAACACAGTGATGTTCCTCATGAATCTGGAAGTGGAACTGAAGCCAAATTGTCTTATTTCACATACTTTATATTTTTCATGTGTAGGTGTTTCTGCTTGCCCACAGAAAAACTACGTAAGAACAAGAAGAAAGACTAAAAAATGTCTGACAGAGTGAATTGCTAAAAGACAGTTCAAATTACTCAGCTGAAATATTCTATACTGGTTGCAGTAGAGATGTATGAAACAAAGGTCCACATACTTTGTAGCTATGCAAATGGATGCATAACTGTCATGCCAAGACTTTGCCATGTAGGGGCAAACACTAGTGTGTCCAAAACAGTAGTGTGTTTTAGAAATCAAACAAGACGTGGCTCTTTATCTTCCTTCTCAGTGGCTTTTCTAAATAGATCTCTCTCTGAAATGACTTAACCAACATCTTTTCCTCAGAGGAGGAGAGAAGAAAGGAGGAGAACATTCAAATTCTCTGAAAGATTGGAAAGGACAAAGGTGGTCAACTAGCTTCACAAAATCACATGGGGGGTGAGATTGGAAGGGACATCTTGAGACCATCCAGTCCAACCCCCTGCTCAGAGCAGGGCCAGCTACATCAGGTTTCACCAGTTTGTCTATGAGGATGCTACGGGAGACAGTGTTGAAAGCCTTGCTAAGATAATACCTACTGCTCTCCTCTCATCTACCAAACCAGCCACCTCATTGTAGTAGGCTATTGAGTTGGTCGAACGTGGTTTTCCCTTCATAAATCTACACTGACTACTTCCTCCCCGTGAAGAAGAGTTGATCTGTAGTTGGTTTAGCTATCTTCCCCAAATACCACTCTCTTCTGTAAACACGCAGAAAAGCAGGGCTTCATCCCTTCGCTGTCTCAGCAGGACTACTTCTAGGAAGGTTCCTCATTGGCTTCAGAGAACTAGGGAGACAAGCAGCTGGGCAGATAAAAGCTATGAGTGAAACAGCTTGGGAGGCTACACAGCCAAGTGACTACCTCAGACACAGTTAAAGCTATGAAGATTGCAGACAAGAATGAATAGCTTTGGAGAGGGTAATAGGTGAAGCAGGACCCCTGAAAGTGGGAGCATGGTACAGAAAGGCAATCAGATCAGGGAAACATTAACATTTAAGCAAGGAAGACAGCTGCCCTCACCCAGGAGCTACAAGAATTTAAATCAGGTTTGTATGGGTCATTTTATATGCCCTCAGCACAAAGGTTTTAGTAATGTTTGACCCCCATTTGTTCATGTGGAAAACTTTCTATATTTGAGGTATAAAGTTTTCCAGAGAAAGCAGTTTTAATTTTAATGATTTTTCCAGTGGCTTCTGAATCCTTCAAGTTTATTTTTTCTAAAGTTTAATGTACTCAAAATGGCTGCATATATCTAGAATCCTTATTACATGCTGCAAGTACGCATAGCCTTGACCATACTTTACAGTTTCCATTCAGTGATCTGCCTTCACCCTCTTGAAAATTTACAACAACAACAACAACAACAACAACAAAAATTACTAAAGTTTCCTGAAGTGGTGTCTGCTTTTTTTCGTTGTTCTTAGAGAATACAATGAAACATAACTCCAACATTTCCAGAGAGGAAGAAAACACAAAGTCCCAGTACCAAAGAACAGCAACAGTAACAACAAAATCTTGTCACAATGTCAAGGTAGATTGTTCTCCTTCTGGGAAAAAAAAAAACACAACCCAACAATAAAGACAGAGGAATTCTGTTCCTCTGAAGGTAGCAAGTAACACACAAATTCATATTCCTAGATATATGGAGAGAATATTTTGCATAGGCTTTCCCCACTAATGGGGTAAACTGCTTAACTAGCAAAAATTCAGTATGTATGGCCATGGAGAAAGTGAAGCTGCTAATTCTTATTCTTTTCAATGTTCTTACCCTTTCAGACATTCAGAGCTAAATTCTCTGAAACAGTTGTTCTTCTCTGTGCCAGTCTGGCAATGGCCAGTGTATGGGCCCGTCCATACATCGCATGGTAAGGGCCCATGGCATGAAGGAGTCACACAGATGTCAGCAGGGTTCACGTCAAGACCTCCAGCAGGGAATCCTGCAAGAGTCCTCCCCATGCAGGCAGGCAGGTGACATGCCATGGAGAGGATGGGATACTTCACTCTATCAGTCTCCAGCTGAGAGCTGAGAGTTTTTTGGGCCAACATCAGCCCCCAAAACCGCTGTAGTTATGTTAGCAAGAAGCTGCAGAGAATCTGTCCCTTGCATTAAAGGGTCCACACATTCTCACTGCTTCATTTCTTACAGCTGAGATTATTACTGGCATCACTGCCTTTAATGATGTGGAAATGCCTTCAAAATAAAGGACTGAACACAACAATTCTTTAGAAAAAAATGAACTCTGCCTTTGGAACTTTTATTTGCTTCATAAACAGTACTGTTTCAATAATCTGTAATTATTGCACACATACTTGTAACCTCTCCTCCTCGCACTGCGTGTGTATATACCATTGCATGTTATAGTTACTCTACTATTCTGCTATTTAAAGCGGGTGAGCTAACCCCCAGCCCTGCAGTAATTCTGAACCTAAAATGAACATTAATGTGGGTTCTAGGAAAACATATTGCTGTGACCTCACCATGAGATATATAGTACCATGCTTGAGCATGCAGATAAAACTATTATTTAAAACAACAATTATTTCTTCTTTCATCATTTTTCTAACACTCTCAAAATTTTCTCTACTAGTTCAAAATCACAAACAAATTATTCTTCATGTTCTACCTCAAATGTTTGGTTTTTAGCAGCTTATATATACCAAGTGAAGGAAAAGATTTTAGGATTATAGGCTTACTACAGTGCAGCAAAAACTTACATTCTACAAATGTACTGAAGTCATGAAATATTCATCAATAAAACAAAAAGGAGTTAATATTTGAAGCAAGCTTAGACATTTACAATCAAAAGCCAAGATGACATAGATGATAAAGAAAATGTTACCTTCTGGGGTGAAGAAAAGAAGATACTGATACACATTACTGTGCTACTTCATGAACATCTGGCAGTCTGTCACTTAATAGACAACAACATCTTCTCTAAACAGAAGAGACTTGAATTCATCAGGGATTCCTGTAGTACAGTATGTGCTTAACTTAAGTACCTGCTTTCTGTGATTTCCATAGATTACCATATTCATGACACTGTGGAGTGAAAGCATTCTTCTCACTCTCTAACCAGAACATGGAAAAGAAATTAAAACATTGGCAGGCACTTTGTCTCCAGTTTGTTGGACATGTGAGGAAAGGACTTTCCGCCCATTTATGCAGATGAAATTCTGTCAGCTAAGCAGCAGCGTAAAAAAAATGTCAGCAGAATGGCTATTAACAAATATCTGACAGGCAAGTAAATATAACTGTATTCAAATGCTTTTAGGAAATGTGAATGAGTATCAGTTGAGCCTTAGTATTGGAAAAAACTTTGTGCAAACAATATTTTGTACTTTCACTGGTATAGAAGTAAAAACACATCTGCCTTGTATTCACATTTTCATGTGTACCTATATAGGATATAGACATATATATATACCAACACGTATATATATCCATACATTCAGCTTACGTGCTTATGTTGTAAGATACCTGATCATATGAAAAAATGCCATTGCTAGATACTTTTACCCACCTTCCCCTCCAAGCTGGCTGGTAACTGAGTTGCTCAGAACAACCCTAAAATCATCTGTTTCTTTGGATTTAAACATCCTCTTCTGGGGGTACGTGTACTGAGGATACTGAACTCTCGCAGTACCTAATGACTGTCTGTTTTCTAGGTTCTTCTAAAGAAGTTTCAGAGGTGCTAGCTAGGCTATTAAAAGGGAAAAATAAGCCTTTTTTTACAACTACGAGAAAGCATGAATGTCCTTGCTGCTATGGCTACATTAGTCGTTACCAACCAACCTGTCAATCACAGATACTGCTGACCCAGCAATGTAAGCGGAGTTGTATTAAGCTGAATTTGCTAATTCCACTTGTGCTAAATGAGCTGGGTCAGGTACCAGGAGCAGCTTAGCCCCGTTTCTGGAACTGTGAAGCTCCATGAAGCTGCATTTAAACTGCTTACATGACCTGTGTGAACTTATTGAAAAGCTTCTTGAACAACCTGACGCTACCATGCAGTCCAAATGGAAATACGCCTGGTGGGCAGGACGAGGTGAAATGCACATCATGTATGTCCTCCGTAGTTCTCCAACATTCCCTTCCAGCATGTCCCTGGTGGAAATACAGCTTTAAACACCCTGGAGTGCTTAGACATACATATGTATGCACCATGGCCATATAAAAACCATACAGTCTCATCAGTTGTGCCCATCAAATTAGTGCTCTTAGACAAACGGGAGACTAGCCAGAGAGGGCAACCAGTAAACATCTCTTCCAGCACCTGGAATAAACAAAGATTTTGAAAACCACTCTATGAGGCTTTGAGTAAATTCAGTAAAATAACCACTGATTCCACTGTGTGCAAAGAAAAGTGCACTTTCATCACTGCTATACGTGTTTTAGCTGCAAATTTACCTATCAAATACTTTTTACTAACAGTTAAATCTTGCACAAGTGGTAAGAGCATACACTTTTTCCATCTGCTGTAACCTTTGCAGATTTTTGTTTTGGTTTTGCCTTTTTGTTTATATATCATCCTGCCTTTTTATCCTGCCTTTTTGTTTTATGTATTTTTTGCTTGGAAGCTCCAGATTTATTACCAACTTGCCTGTACTGTAAACAGCATATAATTTCAATATATCTAGAAATAAACTCTGCTTTTCCCTGGTAGATTACACATCATATAACTACACATATATTATTGCACTAATAGATTACTTAAATGCAAACCATTGCTAATAATTCCTAAGCAAACCTTCTTCCACTTCAGATTCATTGTAATCCATCTCTTATGGCAGATGAACAAGTACTTATCCTCCTTCTGCACAGACTACAATGCTTTCCCTCATTCATCTCTCATACACAGTAATCCTTCCATCTCTACTTCACACAATCCTAATTTAAATGTAAAGTATTCAGTGCAGACAAATGAACTCTAGTCAACTCTTGCAGTTATGACCAAGAAGCCTACCATTGCCTTTTAGAATCTTCAAACTCAATAAAATAATGATTTTTATCATCACCTCAATAATGTAAAGTCACTAAATTTCATGCTAAGAGTCAGAACTAATAGTTCTGGCATTAATAGCAAGTGCTTCCACCCCTAGATAGTCAAAACTCCCACTTCAGTGTCTGAGAGGTAGGATGAGAAAATGCTGAATGCTTTCCTATGAAGAGTTTGCGTATTCTGGTTTGATTAAGGTCTTCCAGCGGTTTTGAAAATGTGACAAATCAGCACATAACATATGACATTACAAAAAGTATAAGAATACAGCCAGATGGTAAAATTATAATGGTCCATTGAAAGAAAGAGATGATGAATAATTTTGATAATTTGAAGTTCTGAAAACTTTTAAACAGATCTAAAAAGAAATAAGTAATTGCTAAACTATTTAAAATTAATATCAAACTTATGAATAAAATATCAATAATGCATTACAAAAGCTATACCTTTACTAAACTGATACAAATGCTTCCTGTATCAAGCAGTGAGGAGATATCAATGCATAGGTACCAAAGTAATAGATGCTATATAAAAACCTGATGTGGACAAACAGAAAGGTGCTTAGAAGAATCAACCTTCCAAGTCCCCCTCGGTGTCTCTCTTGGAAGTGCTTTTAACAGCTGTCTTTGTAACAGCTAAAGTATAATATCTAAAGTATTATTATATTCTGAAAATGATATTACAATGGTCATATATTCTAAAATGATAATTTCATTAGTTTTTCACTCAAGTCAATCAGAGGAAGAATTTGATTTTTAAAATTCCAACGTACAAATTATTAGAAACACATATCATAGGCATACATCACTGTATTTTTAAAAACTATCTTGTTTTAAGTTACTATAATAGCTTTAAGATGAGCTCTGATCATCTTGTTAGTACAAGACTTCACTGCGCAGTTAGGCTTACGAGTATACACGCTCAGCTTGCCCTCTGCTATTAATATAACCACAATCACATATTGCTTCAGGAGGCCAGCCACTTTTTCACTGGTTATGTGCTTCTCACAGATGAACAATGGAGATATATAAACCTTTCCTTTTCATATCACTTGGTACTGTGTATTCATTGGGCTATTTTGCAGGTCAAAAGGATTGGTATGGAACAACAAACTGTATAATTTATACTTGTAAAGAAACTCTTGTCCTGATCCTACAAGCTTTTATACAAGGCTGACCTTTAAACATGCAAGCAGTTACACTGACCAAGGTTAAGCCTCTGTGCAGTGACTGGGGGAACCGGGACCATGTCTCACTGTCTGACCGCAACCAAGCCGTTCTTCTTGGACGTGCACCTCAGTTCATCACAGGAGTTGCAGGTGCCCAGTGAAAGATAAAATGGAGCCTACAGTGTTCTCTTTTGCATTGTTTGAAAAAAACTGTCATGCCTTCAGCTGTTCTGCACCCACATAGTTTCAGATAACATACCTCTTCACAAGTAAGTGACCACCCAAGCCCTACAGAGCTTCACTACTCAAAAACCTGCCATATTTTAAAATCTCCTCCTCATATAAATTGTAAAAACAAATTTATTTTTATTTCTTGACATAATTAATCTTGTTAAAGACATGCCAGATATTTTGAGCGATTCAATCTACCACTCAAAAAAAACCCAGCTAGAGCCATTTTGACCATCAGACAGAAAGGGAAACAAAATTTTTTACTTAGTGCGGTTCTCTACATTAATGCTGTCTACAACAGCGCTGCTGCTATAAAGGTCACAGATGACATAATTTATATTATTATAGATAATCCATGTGGTCTGTCTGTCATTTTTTTCTCCATATTTTATAGAGGTGCTGTGTATTCTGATGGATAAACCTCCTAGGAGAGCTCCAGTCTGAGTAGCTCACAAAGGCAGGAGCAGTCACCACACAGGAGAGATTTGCTGCTTCTCCTCAGGAAGGCTGGAACCATTTCCTGTCTCCAGAGAAGATACAGTGCGTGGTCCTGCACGAGCAGTAAGTCTGTTCCCAAACATCCACTCTTTCTGTGTGCAGACTGCTTTGACGAGCCATGACACCATAGCAGGACAAACTGCTTCCTATCAGGTGTGCACCAGGCAGGGAGAGGAGGCAGGGTAACAAAATGCAGCTTAGCTACATGGCCTTCATGGATAACCATGGCACAGAGCCAGCCCACAGCTGTGAAGTATTGAAGCAGCACTTGATTTGGCTGGAGATAATCCAGGGTTGCCCTCCTGTGCCCCATGGCTGCTGGAAATGCTTGGTGTGGAGCTGGAGTGCTCACTGACCAGGCAGGGGGAAGCAGAAGGGGCAAGGCTGTGACAGGGCGCAGTAGTGATGAACAGCAGGGCTCTCGCAGGCAGCGGCAGCACCCCCTCAAATTCCCCACGCACCCGGTGCCACCCCAGGCTGCTGCCTGCTCTGACAGTAGCTTGAGTGACAGAGTGGCTTGTGACCCTCAGCCACTGTTTCAGGCTATCTGCAGGCTTGGACAAACATTTTTCTGTGCTCAGACCTGAGAAGCCAGAGAGTACACCTCACTCCAGCCTTTAATCCTTATTCCAGATGGATTATTTTAAATCACTTTTTTGAAGCAGAGTTCTCTGAATTTCCTGCACATATATGTGTTTATGCAGGAATAAGCAAGCTCATTGTGGTGACATCCCTCAGTTACATTAGCTGAGATGGCATTATTAAACCTGAATCATAACTGGTCTCCATCCTTAACCTGGGAAACAGCACATACAAAACTTAGCAATTATTACTGAAAAAAAATTTCAACTCAACTTTCTTGGCAACTTGGGTTAGGAGGATTACTCTGTCACCTTCAGTACTGCCCAAAATGGAACTTGCAAGCAGCATAAAGCTTGGGGGCGGACATTCTCTTTGAAGAGACAGCCTGTCACACAGCTGTTGCAGTAGTGTGGAATTTAACAATTCTGCTACAAATTTTGTCAATGGCTTGTTCATCAGTTTGTGTTCTGTCCCACTGACCAAGCCCTGGTGAAAAAAATGCCTCCTTCTCCATATCTTTGCCTCCTGCTCATATGATGCAGATGTTTGGGGTGAGACTCACTCCTGCTTGAGACAAATTACAGGGTCTCTTCCACCTGTGTGGCTTGCACTCAGGTTCATGATTTATCTTGAGGAAAAGGTTTGACCTTAGCAGAGTACTGGGTCATATTTCTTGGTGGTTGTTAGCCTGGTGATCATAGTATTGCCCCTTGAGTTGATTTCTTTTTGTTATTCCTTTCCCCATGGCCAGCCATAATGCTTCCTGAGGCAGCAGACATGGAGGTATACACATGTCCTGACATCTAACATCAGTACGGCGCTGGGCTACTGCGAGTGCTTCCTGCGAGAGCTATTTTTCCACTGGAGGATGTCTTACTCTTTGCATTTAAAAAAAAAATATCACAATTTCATTGCTTGGCTCAGTTTTGTCATTTGACTTGCTGCAAGGCGATGGTAGTGATAGCAGTGATGAGAAGTGGACTATATTTTTATTTCCAGGTTATTTGCATGAGTGAACAAGAAATAGCCCTTTCTGCACTGTCTCCAAGCGCAGTTTGGTAGTGGGGTTGCCAGAGTGCCCAATCCTGATCACGCCATCTGCAGTGATTGCTGCAAAATGACTGTTGAGCCACAAAAGTCTGACTAATATAGCAAAGGTTAGGTTCAGAGATTTGTTTTTTGAAATCAAGTCCTGTGCTTTACTTTTCCTCAAAGTCTATTAAGAAGGAAATGAGTTTTTATGTCTCTCCTTTCTGTTAGGCCTACGCCTCTCCAGGGGAAATGCAACTACCTGCACAGCTCAATGGTCCCCAGTACAGTCATCCCTTTGAACAGAGTATTCTGCCCCAGAATAGCTTTGACAGGCACCCAGTGGCATTTCTGCTCAGTGATCTGGGTGCTAGCAGCATTCCTTTGTGGTTACTGAGAGGGTGCTAGTTCTGGCTTTACAAAATGCTTTCTAATAATTGATGATCATTTTGTATTCATATAGTTTCCTGCCCTTAAAATTCCTGCCCTGAAGAATTCAGTTGCACACATTACTCCAGTACGTCCCAGCTGGGCTGGTCCTATATCTGCTGGTGGATGTAGAAGCCTTTTCAAAGGAGCTGTGTTCTATGGATGCCTCACACAAACAGTAATGCTTCCCCCATCCTGCCTTGTGCGATATAATGGCCTTGGCATTTACATGCTGCAACGCTGCACTGTGGGATATTTTGTACAGCTCCTTTATATCCGAGAAGACTCCAGCGAATTACAGTAGTTGTATTCATAGTGTGGTTTTGTTTAGTAATCACCTGAGGAGCCTGTACAGATCTGAAGTGTAGAAAAGTATTGTGCGATGGTTTATGAATCGCACTAATCTTCAAACTGAGTTACCCATTTTCAGGTGCGGGTCTATCCTGCATGACTTTTACTTTTTAGGAGCTGGGTAATAGCCTTTGGGAGGTCAGCAATTATCCCAGTGCTCCAGGAGTCAAATGCAATTTCATCTCATTTTATTTCATTTTAGATTTATTGCCTTGGTCATTTCAAGCAGATAGATGAGAATGTAATCATGATCAGCTACAGCTTTTGCTGTTCTGTTTCTGCATCTATGCAGCTATGGCAGCAATCCCAGCCAGCCCTGTTAGTTCTTCTTGCTGATACTGCTGGCATTCTTCTACCACAGATTTGATCTCAAATTGCATTTTCTCCCACCTGTATCTGCCCTAACGGATGCTCAAAAGATATTGAGGTAGTTACTTTCTTTAATAATTATGTCTAATACATTTGCAAATATATGAGTATTGCATCAGAAACTGAAACTACTTTCACTTTTTTAAGATGGAAAAGCATATTATCACCTGCAGGTCTGTATAAGACCTTGTTAAATTGCTAAAGGACTATGCATATGTACAGCTTCCCATCTTCTCTACCACTGGCTTGCTGCCCATCTGACCTGTGGCTCTGGAAAACCTCAGCAATGAGACTTACCCCCCCCCTTACTTTCACTTGCCTTATTGCTTTTTCTCTGAGTGCAGAGGACATTCTGTTAAGCAAGTGCTCCCCTGGCTGCATCACTGTGTCCATTTCCAGCTCTCGTCTGCCTAGAAGACATCCCAGGCATATAAACCACCATGTAGATACTTTGCTACATGGGTCTTATGTGTTATCTATATTTCCTGCTATTTTAATTCGTTCGATATTTCTTGGTAATTTACATTGTCCTGCTGGTATTTTGATTGTTCTATTGTGTAATATGATGCTGTACGTTTTTGTCAGCAGTCTTAGATTCTCACAAAATGCCAACAAAGTCTCTGTTGTCTAGCATTTACTGATGTTCAACTATCCAGCTGGCATTCAACCTCGTCTCTGCTTTTGTGCTGCTGCTCTTAGTTTAGAGTTCATGCTTGTGCAAATGGCACCAAAAGTTTATTTTTGCTCTTGTGTAGTGCATCAAAGCCAGATATGTGCAAAATTACATTTTATGAGTCAGTTTGTTTTCCTGATGTGGTGCATTTTTTCTTTTTGCTATTGTAAGCAAGCTTTGGCAAAACAATTTTCTTGCCAATACAAAGAATCCCATATGCGAGACAATTACCAGTAGATTTTTCTCCTCTGCTTTGTGCTAACGCATTTATGTTTGCAGAAAATTTTTCCTTGTCTATGCAAACATTTTCTTTTCTGAGTGGTTAACGGCCTCTGTCTCTGCTCTACTGATGGTTGGCTTCGGCTTGCTCACTAATTGTGCACATTAGCTCTGCTTTGCTGTAATGCTGCTACACATGCTCTCCAGGTGCCTCTATATTAGTGTTTTAGTTTAGATCAAGAGTACACCTTTGAAGTGAGTCTCCTGATTATCCTCGCATACTGCACTTTGGTTCTCATGGCACAGCAGTCTCTGAGAGCACAAACTGGATTTTATTTTGGATTAAATGAAACCTGAATGTGTGCTACTTAAAATGACCTAAAATGAGCTCCAGCTGCTAATGGGCATTTAGCCCATGAGACCAGACTAGAGCTAGGACACAGTAAAAACCCCTGAAATTCATATTGTGTGGACACCAGTCTGCAGCATCAACCATTTAATTCTGCAGCTCCCTACCTATTTGGCCTATTTGTCTGCACCACTATTTAATGTAAACATAGCTTCTGAGTGCTCTAATTTGAAACACCGCAACTCTGTTCTACCTACAAACTGAATTCATCCATTAGGATGCAGAGAATTTACAGGTTAGCTGTTTTATAACATTCGGAAAGATGGTGAGCTACTATTTTCTAGACTGTCCATAGTTGGATATTACATATATGCACACATATATTAGTCATACCATACATAAATATGTATATTAGTCATACATTTATATTAAATTACATTACATTCCTTTTATTTTAGATAGAAGATATTTCTGGAGTGTTTCTAAAAATTCTCACTAGTTTTCTTGATTTTGGAGCCTCAGGCTACAAGAGCTCTTTTTCCAGTTCAATTTTTCACTAACATCCAACATAGCTAATTTTTATGTCCATCTGTCCATCTTTCATGTCTACTCGTGTACTACCATAAGCATTGCTTTTCCTCTCCTCTCCTTTTTTTTTCTCCCCAGTATTTTGCAAGACACTCAGTTTGTATCCACAGGAGTAAATCAATGTCTGGGAATGTTCCTGGGCACCAGGATGTTGTCATCTATCCTAACAAAGCATTTCAAGATCTTTTTTTGCCCGCTTTTGGCCTGTGCTGACTATCAGTGTCCCAAGCAATTCCTGGAGAGGCTTTGGAAGTCGGCATGCTCCAGGAGCCGTTCCCAGCAGGCAGCCTGCCTGCAGCCAACCTGCTTTGGAGACTAACAGCTTCTGATCATCGGCACAGGCTGCTCAGTGCCAGCTGGCCTAAGCACCTAGGAATATTCCTGGGCACATTTAATTTGAAAGTACAGACATATCTATCCTTTCTGAAGTTAGGAAATCTAGATTCCTATAGGAATCTAGTCACTTCTGATGTCAGTGCCCAGGCAGAATGAGGTAGAACAGTGTAACATCCAACCAGTTTCAATTAATGCTATTGCCTGTCATCAGGGACTTTCTGGAACTACATTTACAAAGCTTAATGCATAACCATAGAAAGTATGTCCGAGTGCGGAGTTATTTATCACAGACATCACCGCATTTTTTTAACATATTAGACATCTCTTTTGTCTTTTTTGCAAAAATAGAAGGACAAATACCACTCTAAAAAGCCAAGAAAATAAACAACGTTCCAGTATTAGCCAAAGGATGAGCTGTATCTTCAATCTAGCCTTTAAGCAAGCTCCTGCACCAGGTATGCCTTTAAAATAACTGATTTCTCCCTTCTACAGCTACTTTATACCACAGGATTCCTTTCACACTCTGCAAAACGCCAATGTAGTCTTAATTAGGAAGCAAAGCAACCTCAGGATGCTATAAAGTTGGGGTTTTTTTTGACACTTTAACTGGTATTGGTGACACTGATACTGACACTGGTATAGACATCATAAAATCATAATATTTTGATTTAACTCTCCTTTCTAAGTGGAATAACAGCTTTAAAAAGTTAGTGTTGATGATTACTTCCACAGGAGCTCAGTTTATGTAATGTAACTTCCTATCAATTGTTTTTCCCTTAGGAAAACTTTGCTTCAAACATTCCCCCAACAGAAATGAGTAGACTGGGGGGTCCACTGACTCCTTTTTATACGAATGAAACCAATCTGAGATATGCCAAATATTTGGCAGGTCCTAATGACTATAGTGGGAGTATGGATCATGTCTGAAGACTAGCCCAGTCACCTAGTTCCTCTCTTCAAGAGTAAGAAATAACTTGAATGTTCTGGTTACAATGTCTTACTTTTTTCTGAAAATACTACTAATGGAATATGCACAGAATCAGTCTGGACAACAGAACTGGGAACTAATTTTCATTTCCTTTCACTGTTTAATTAGGTTTCCTGAGCCTGCTTCTCAGTGTCTCTGTTTCTGTTCCAGAAGACAAAAGAAACGAGATAAAATGGACACTTGTTTCATATTGTTGTCTTTCCTTGCAAAGGTTTTATGCCACCTTCATCATTAAAATATCCCAGCAGTGTCTGTTAACTAATGAACTGCACCTATCTTGCATGGCTCACCTGCTCTCTTATTCTTGTTCTTCAAGTATGGGACAGGCTGCTTTGTGTTGGTAAGATTTTAGTAATTTCCTTCCTGTATCAACAAAAGCAAGCAGCAACATAGATACACTTCTGCACAGAGAAGGCAAAGTTGGAAAAGTACCTTTTGCTCTCAGAGTGAAAGGCAAAGGCACTACCTGAGTCTTAGGTCCTATGGGACCTTGTTCTACAGTTGTGGACATGCCCCTAAGCCAGCTCAGTCACCTTACACAGCAGTATTATAAAAAGAGAACTGATGAAAATCCAGCAAGCATAAGGAATGAATGGAGTCATAGTTTTCCTCTGGGGTTTAAGCTAGCATGCAAGATACAAAGGATCTTTGGTACTGATAGTGCTATTCTGTGCCGTGATGGCCCACCTAGGACTTCTATGCCACCAACGCTTCTCATTCACAGTACATGCAAGGAACCAGGGAAAAAAAAGAAAAATAAAAAGTGGAGGTCATCCACAGGAGGTCAGTGCTTCATCTGAGATGGAAGATGGATCTTTCCTTCGATGTGTACTGAACGTTACAGCTGAACTGCTGTGTCAGAAAAAGCAGGGAATCCAATCTAGAAAATGGAGGGAGGATGGCCTGGTGGGCTTGCAGCAACTTTGGTTTTTGAGCAGACATGCTGCAGCATTTTCTGCAAGGTGAAGTTTTCCAGAAGATAATTACAACTGCTGCTACTTCACACTTTCCTTTCTTTTGCCTCTTAGTAGAAGGTAAATCACAGCAATAATAAATCCTTCTATATAAATGCAAAGCAGAACTAAAAATGAAGTTGATGTCGCAATTTTAATTTACCACTTTCATTTTTAATTTATACGCAAGCAGCATGCCATAAGCTTCCCCTGGAAAATAGTCTAATTCCTTTCAAGCATCCTCATGAAAACCAGATACAGACACTCTGTGCTTCATGCCATATTCTTTGTATATCTTAAAAGACTTTTCATTTTTTTGTTAGTTGGGGAAAAGAACGTACCCCTGTAGTGAGACAAAGGAAAGCAGGTTTCAACCTTTATCTGAAGTTTTTGATTGCTGTGATAAGAGGTGAAGAATAATTTAAGATACCATCGGCTATAATAGATGACAGTAAAATTTACAGCAGCCTTTTTTAAAGTCTTGCTGTTCGTATGTATATAAAAGCCATCAGGGCGCAAACGAAGCTGAACTTTTTGTCTGAGCTCACTTCACAACTAGCAGCTTGGTTGCAGTGGAGATCACTAAGCCACACATTTCAAAAATTCCTCCAGAACTTAAGCCCAGACAAACACCACAACATAAAATTTTCATTGCCAGTCTGCCTCTTTTACAGCACGCTACACGCAGTGGTCAGGAGAGGGCTGTGAGGGTTACCAGGTTTCACCACAGCAGAGTTCATGGTTCGGGGCGGCTCATACAGAGCATCCCCCAGGCCTGGACTCATAGGGCCGGATGGGCAGAGGGTGGCAGGAGGGCCATGGAGGGCGAGCCAGGAACAGCCACGGGGGAGCCATTGTAGGGGAGAAAGCCCTGAAATATTTTGAACTTCTTTGAAACTATTTCTGAGAAACTCTTTCCATGGGAAAAGTTCAAATGTCTAGTACTCCAGCTGATTTTGGAAGGGAAACACTCCCCACAAACTGGAATGCAAGCTGAAGTTACAGAAACTTCTGTCTGTGAGAATGCAAGTAAATTATGGTACTCAAGTCTTTCCTCCTGTCCATCTTCCCCTTCGAGATGGCTGTTCGGTATATTATTCACTTCTAAACAGGAAAAAGAGGGCAGCACTATTGAGAACAATCGTGTTGTTTTCTCTGCTGGGTTTCCAGAGAAAGGAGCCACATTTTAGGTTGAAACTGATTTCAGATTAAACAAAGTGCCTGTAATTTGGCCACCACCGTTATTGTACTATTACTTTCATTGTAACACTACTTAATTACTTAACATTTCTATTTGTATGAGCAAAAACTTTCATCTCTGAACTAGAAAAAATTCCCTAAACCAAGTAAAACATTTTCAAAAGATAAACATCAGAAATCAGTTTTGTACTGATTGAGTTAAAACTGCAGTGTTCAGCAACATGCTGAAATTATTTGTCTTTAAGCAATTGTTTACAAGTAAACAAAAATTACAAGTAAAATAAAAATTTTTAATTTTCTTAAGTCTAAAAAAGAATTCTATCTCTTCATGACTGTAAAAGCCAAGTAGAACCCAAATGCAATAAAACCATCCCAGCCTAATACTTTAATTCAGTTGTTCAATAATTTCTATTTCTTTGCATTATTTTTACTTTATTATACTTTTATAATATGCTCAAATATATCTATAAAACTTTACAGCCCTTTTTCAACAGCATATGGTGTGTGTTGTGAAGACAAGCATGTTTATGAGCTGCAAGACAGGAAGAAAATTACAGTACCCTTATGGGACTGAGGCAGGGAGAGCTGACTATGGTTATGAGCTGAGATTTGGATGTATCCACCACTACCTAGCTAATTCTTGAGTCTCCAAGTTTTCAAGAGAGAATTATCTTGTGTTAGGCTGATAACACTGTACAATCTCTCAATGCTTGAAACTGAAAGCAAGTTATGTTGCGACACAGTCCCTCTCACAGCAGCAACTAAGTATATCCTTGCTAAATGAACAAAGCTTGCCTGGAACAAATTTAAAATTCATTTTAACTGAAATAACATTTATTCCACTAGAGATCTGGAAGCAAATATTCAATGAACCATTTGTCATATCCTGATCCAAATCCACTCTCTAAATGAACATCAGTCAGTTGGGATAGGATCTAACTGAGGAGGCTTACTTGTCTTTGAGCTGGATGGGCTTAAACGTGGCTGGTCACAGTTCTCAGTTCTAGGTTTCTAAAAGAAACTTTCAGGGACAACCTCTGTGGCTGACACTATTTTTGGGGAAAGTGACTACGCAAGGTTGTCACATCAGTTGTGGGATACAAACTTTTGGAGTCCTCTAGTCTTTCCTTCACCCCTGACTCCAGAAAGAGGGAACCTTGCAGGAATTTCAGGACGTATCTGCAGAACAGCTGAGGAATACAAACATAACAAAACACTTCTTGCTCAAAAGCATTGGATGACATGTTGGATTAATGCCTCAGCCCCTTCAGTCTGACCTCCTCACCCCTAGGAGCAGTAAGCCTGCTCAGTATTTCACTTAAACTCTTGGCTCCCTCTGGAGAAGTAATAGTCTCCCTGGCTGAGAGAAGATGTGCTTTTGGAAACAGCTTTCTGCATTCTTTTTTGACTGTCTGTTTCTGCTTGTCAAGCTTTCAGTGTCCAAACCACACTAAGCTTCTGGGCAGGAAAGGGTTCATCTGCCCCAAAACAGGTCTCTAGTGCCACGCTTCAAGATCCAGACTTACACAGATGCCTCTTGATACCTGTAAGGTCTTAAACCACATCTGGAGGCAAATAAATCCCACTCTGAGTGTGTAAAGTCCTGATATCTGACTTCAATGCTTACAGTCGGGGACTTCACTCTTTGTGCCAGAGACTCCTAAGGGCAATTCAGCAAGTCAGCATAAATTGAGACCTCTCTCCGTGGATAAGCTGGGGATGGTATTTGGACAGTTAAGCTAAAGGTTTACAATAGACTGTGTTAAGACTCCACTGCAAAATAAATGCTCGATTTTGCACACTAAAAATCAATGCATGCTGAATTATGAACTAGTACTCATTGCCAAAAGTGTGGTCATGACTTCACATAGGCACCCCCTCCCAAACTGCCATTTAGGAACTAGACAACTAATGACACAGATTATATGGGAAGGAAATGCTTTTTTCTTTAAAATGGAGGCAGAGAGGCAGACTTTCAAGCTTTTCAGACTGCATGTTCGTCACTCAGATGCTGTTACAAATACCTTTGCAAACAATTCACACTATGTAGACAAAAATACCTCAGTGATAAACAACAGAGAAATAAATTAAGTCCTATGGAAAAATGTAAACACTAAGTTTCTCCTCCATCTGCTTTATCCTGGTAATTAAGTCCAAAATCCAGCAACAGGCACAGAAGCCCACCCACAGACTAGGAATGGAAGGTCAAAAACCAAGCTATGACAAAATCGCTAACAAAATGGCTGCAGTCTATCAAAAGAATGATTATGAGTTTGTTGTGAAGAGAGAGAGGGGAGTTCTGGAGCGTGAGGCATTTATTAGACCTGCTCTGTAGCACCCAGAACAGCAGCTCCCAGAGACCGTGCTCACTCCTTCTGGGTGCTCTTTTATAAATGTTGACTATGAAAAGCACACTCATGTCACAGTCACCAAAGGATTTCTTGTTGCTCCCACTTTAACGGGTAAGTTTAGAGGTTTCAGAATATCATTTATGCTAATGCAAATGGCATGTGAGTTGTTTACAGCTTAGTGATACATCTTCTGTAAAAGAGAAAATGTAGATTTACTTGTGCCTATAGAGCTTTGTGGGTTTACAATGAGCCTTCTGGTTTTCGATTTACAAAGGGAAATTTTTGAAATGGACAATTCAAAATTTCAGGAGTGCTCAGCATGTGAAAGAAGGCTCAGTAAAGGCAGTGAAAAACTGCTGGAGAGTCTGGATTAGACTTTTGGTCTGGAATTGGGAAAGATGCCTTTTGGCATATATTGAATATTTTACATGGGAGCACAACTATTCAGAAAATAGTAAGTAATGATTAGCAGCTAGGATATAATGCTCTATGCTGCGATGATAGGTAATATAAATAAATAAAATTATAGTTGATAGGTTCTAGAATTCAACTACTTTAAACTCAACTGCAAGGTCTTGTCTTGAACGATCTAAAAAATATGTACTATTTCAGTGATATACTTCTGGGTTTCTCATGAATCCAGACATACTGTATAAAACAACAAGGTATTTTATAGCTTTTATGTATAAATAAATCAGCAACTTGGAAGAAATACAACATAGTAATATAAAAAACTGCATTAATTATTCCAAGCAGTCGAAAAGGAAAGAGACAAAATGATTAATGAAAGAACAGATATATGATCTGACATATCCTGACCAATATATGGGTTATATATTGACTTACTTACACTGGATAGTTCCAAATGTGGCAATCAAAGGCAGAGCTGTGGCATAAAAAATAAAAGGGTGCTATTTCATTAAAACTTGTCTGCTGAATTGAATGAAGGGCAAACAAGGTCCTACCTATGTAAGAATTAGACCCACCTTCTTAATAACAGCTAGGGTTGGTGTTCTTAAGAATCAACCATCAGAGTACCCAAGTGCAATCAGCCTGAATGAGATCCCAAGAAATCAATAAAATTCTTGCCAGGCCCCTTCAAACTATTACAGAGCCCCAATGTGCTGCGGAGCAGCAGATTACAGGCTGGCTGTAATTGTTCCCTGGAACAACCCAAACGCAGTTCCTGGGCCTTAATGAATTCTGTACAGCATGAATAGGTCAGCAAAGTGCAGAAATCTCTTTTCTCAACTCCTACATGCAGAAATGGTGTGCCCAACAGCTCTGTGCAGTTACTGGGGACAGTTGCCCTGTGCCAATGTATGACTGATGGGCAATGAAACAGAAACACATTTTTAACCCATTTGTCCATAAAGGCCCCAGAAGTACTGCTCTGACTGCTGAGGCATCCATGTGGTTGGATCAAAACCACACAAGATTCCTGGAAAACCTTCAAGGGATTTTTATATCAATAAAAATAAAATAGGTGGGAAAGGACATAATCATATTTAAGTTCCTTAAGTGTGATCTTAACCTTTAAACAAAAAAGACATTTCAATTGCATCTTATTAGATACTGTTAGCAGAAGTGGCTTATACTGAGTTATTATCTGATCAATTTGTTAAGATGCTGTGGCTTCAAGGATAGCCCCCAGTGTGCAGCGAAATGCTGGAAGGTGCCATAGGCTAGCTTGTGCAAATCAGACAGGAAAAGTCTACATGTCCAGCATGTACTGCTGGCAACTGGACATTTCTCCGAGCAGTACTTCTGTTAGACTTCATGCATTCAAGTTTTAAAAGTCCTCTCTAACTTTCATCTCAGCAACCCAGAACGAAGCCACCATAATTTCTACAAAAGGGCTTTCTTTCCAACCAGAATAATATTTCTCTTGCTTTTCCTGAATATTTCTTCTTTTTTTCCAGTTCAACTCATCAGTCTTGGTTGAGTTCTCACTTTACATCATAAAATCCCCCTGTCTCAATTGACTGCAAGCTTCAAATATTTGTAGACCACTGAGTTCTCCACCTCTTACGTTTACACACATCATTTAGGAAGGACATATGGACACCTAAGAGCTATAGCTTCTTTAGTCCCTCCCCATAAATCACTCCTTCTGGATTTTTCATACATCTGTGCATGTAACTACGCTTAGGGCTGTGCGTAAGGGCCAAATATGTTCCTAAGAGAATTAAGAGATGTTGCAGTCGAAATTCCTCTCAAAACTAGCACAAGAATAACACAGTTCTTGAAAAACAGGCTGAAAATGAATACTTAGTCTGCTGTCTAACACAAATACCACAGACTTTCTTACATGAGAAGCTTAAACCGACAATGATTCTTTCAGAAGCTAAAAGACCAAGTCTTTACATGCACATCAGTAAGTACGTCTGTGACTAGTACCGTAAACAAAACGGGAGCACATAAATAAAAGCAAGTTTTCCTAATAATAGCTACCTGTAGATACCAAAGAGACTTCTGATTGCATAGATGTTTCTCAGCCATCTGGATGTCTGTAGGATATAGCCTGCAACTCCGTAACACTACATCTTGCATAATATCACACATTTTACCAGTGCTTAATGAATAAAAAGACTGTTAGAAGTACTGCTTAGAAATACACAATATTGTTAATAGATGACTTCTCTCACTAGGGGTAGAATCTAGAGGAAGAATTTCATATCATCAGGTTCTCAGACTAGTAATTATAGCTTACATTTTGAAAGGCACAACCTTTCTTTCACAGATGCAATTTGCATCAAAATCTGCACTTACAAAATCAGGGAGAAGAGTTTTGCACACATAAATTAATTGCCAACACATATTCTAGAGCTTGAACTGTAGACAATTATCTATCAATCACTACTGACCAGGGCTTTACTCAGTGCGGATACAAAGCATAAGGCACTGCAACTAATATCAATCCAATGAATATTGCAGTGTCCTAAACATCCCCAAACTCTGTGAGTTTCACCTGACAAAGAAAAATCTCTTTGGCAGTAAAAGCTGGTACAGAACTGAAGGTTGGAGAAAGGGGAGGGGGGGAGGAGGGGGGAGAGCGAGAGGTAGAGTGAGAGACCGATTTGCTGTCAATGAATATGAAAAAGCTGATCTCTGCCATTGAGGAAAATTCTTGCACCAGCAAGTGCTGACTGATTGCGATGAGGAATGCTTTATCACCAAGATCCAGACACCCTTTCATATGGTGATTATTATTCCTGTCATGACCCTCTGGTCATCAAGCCACAGTGTCTTCTGTCACAAAACAACTATCCAATAAGGAATAATCTAGGAATACGCCTGTAGCATAATATCTTCTACTTGCTTATACACACAGCGGGAGGAGGAAAATCTTCTTCCTATGAGTTATTACCTGCTCTAATCCACTTGGGAAAATAGCAGTATTTCCTTAATTTTGTGAAGCATGCAAACATATTTTTCACAAACCACAGCTACCTCAATAGCTCAGCCCAGAGCAGAAAGCAAATCTAAAAGCTCTCTTAGGTAGTAACAAATAGCCCAACATCACCATCAAGTTCATGGCAGCACAGAAATTGTCAAATATTGCCATTAAAACTTGATAAGGACAAGCAAAGGCTGAATTGCATGCCAGCTTGCCTCTACATTTAATTTCATATTGTCTTCTGTACGGCTGAAGTCTGGCCTAATTCCTGATGCTATTCTTGGAGCAACAGCTCTGACAAACAGAGGTAATGCATATACAAAGCCCCAACAAACAGCACAAACCACCTAGCAACATTAGCTCTGGTTTAGTTCCTATACAATAAATCAATGCTAAATTCTTCAGAATAGAGACATTTTATATTAACACCACCATTGTCCGCATTAATATCATCCAACTACAAATGTCTGTAGAACTCATTCAACCTTCCACGCATTATTTCTCTGTCTTTTCTAATTCAGCTGCTTGAGAAAGGGGCTACTGCTCTGCAGTCGCAGACAGTGTGCACTGTGCTGAAGGCATCAAGGGGAGAAGGACTGGGAACCCCTGCTCTGGTAGCAGATGTGAGAAGCCACGTCTGGCCACGCAGGCCAGTTCTTTTATGTCTTTTCTGTCCTTATTGCTTATGTAGATCACCTAACACAAGGGCTGTTTTGAATGGTTTTATCCAACTAGCAAGCTAACCCTAAGTAACAAATACAACAATACATATACAATGGTACAGAATAAAAAATTAATGGTGTTAGAGAAGGATGATGCACAGAGACATTATGTATGACACTGGGGAGGAAGTGGGGGTAAGTGCGCATGGTTAATATGAAAAGATGTCAAAAAAAATGAAGCATAATAATAGTGCAATTTATCCTTGCTAAACGTACTGCGCTGTGCTATAATTAAATATGAAAACCTAAATTTATCTCTATGTTCGGCTGTCATTAACTTAACAGGGAGTGCACATGTTCTAATCTAATGGCTGATTTTTTTTCTCCATGTGCAGCATATTAAAATGTATATTAGCCTCAAGGTGCATAAACACAAAATAATAGACCAAAGGTTTTGGCCTGTGGAGAAAAAAATCCATGCTCAAAGGCCGTCAAGTAGCTGGTGATGCAGGGGAGACACTCACTTAGCCTCATTAAGCCAAAGCTCTCTTTTGCTTGTCTTTTGTTCTGCATGACAGCAGCCTCTTTGTTGTATAATAATTCATTCCAAGTTCGTTCCAAGCTACCGAAACTGGTGAACTGTGGCCATTTTAATGAGCAGTATTGGTGGTATGCATAATCTGCAAGCCACGTGGACCAGGCAATCACAGAGCACTGCAGCCAGCAAAATGAGATACTGTCGAAATCACAAATTTGTCAAGTTGTTTTTGGACAGGGTATTATAATAAGCACTAAAATATGCATCTTATTACTCTGCATCTGCCAGTCAAAGATCACTGTAATGAATGCATGCTGCAGGGTATGACCAGGCCGTTTCCCTAAGTAAAACAAACTGCAGAGTACAAAAAAAGAATTATGTATTTTTGGCAGTGCCTGGATTTTTTTTTTAAATCCTTTTGCATCAGGAGTTGGATTTTCCTGGCTTGATGTCCGTTGCCAGCAGTGAATGCACTAAAACCGCCACAGCCAAGGAGTTAACGTGAATACATTGTTTCTTAATAGCCACATTTACTGGCTGTGAATATGAAACTTTAAACTCAGTGCTCGAAGCAAATTTAGCATACAGTACGTATAAAACCCACAAAGATTAAACTACTTTAAATCCACTTTAATAATCCTAGTTCCTTTTGTTTTATCCATTTCTACTGCAAATGGCTTCACTGTTAGGGAAGATACATTTAACGTAACAACCTCCAGACTCCGTGAGAAACTGCAGTGTAGATAATCACAACATAAACTTCCATAATAGACCAGTTAGGAAAAAAAAAAATAATGTTAGAGAGGTCTTTTTTTCTAAAAATTGGTCAGGCCGGATATTGCTGATAATTGCTTTCAGCTTGCAAATGCTGGGAGGTTCACCAATGGCAACAAACACCCTAAGTGTGCCTTGCGCAGTGGGGTGCTCTGCTGGCGCTCCCCAAAACACTGCTGGTGATGCTCCACCGAGGAACCATCGGGCTCCCACCTGGAGCCACACCTGTGAAGACCTTTCATCACGTCAGGGGAGAAGGGGAAAGAGTGAGGAGGGCGAAGCAGGAGGAAAGGACTTCCTCATCTGCCTGCAGATGCTGGTTCGGGTATGTTTTGGCAGAGCCTTATTTTCGGTCAAGCCAACAAGCATATGTGGCAACAGTCACTGAGTGTGCTGATGCACAGTTCCCATAATATCCTAAACCAAGAGCTTTCTTGATCAATACTGGCTTACACTTCAGAGGCTTTCCCTGGCTGAGAGCTGTATTTCAGGTGTAAGCCTTATCTAATGGCAAAAAAGGATCAAAAAGCCTAAAATTAATTTCTCCCCTCTCTGACTCTTCTTCAGAACTACTGGTGCCAATGTGGGAAAAAGGGTTCCTTCATCAATGTTAATTTTTTATTGCAATTTCTATGCCACCATTTGATGAGGTGGTCCATATTTCTGGATATGGCCAGATACGTTCTGTCTTCTTGTCCTTGTTCTGGCAGGGATAGGGTTAATTGTCATAAGGAGCTGGGACAGGACACAGCCTGGACAGCTGACTCAAACCTAGCAAAACCAGCACTGGATACCACGGGATGTCATCCTCAGTATACAGCTGGGGAAGCCGGTGCTGCTCCGGAGCGGGCTGGGCTTCAGGTTCCTCTCAGTGAGCAGCTGTACATGAATCGTGTCTGTATAATCCTTTAGCAGTATTATTGTTGTTTTCATCTTTCCTTTGCTGTTCTGTTAAACTGCCTTTATCTCAACCCACAAGTTTTGCCTTTTTCTTCCAATTCTGCCCCCATCCTGCTGCTGGGAGTGAGGGGAGTGAGCGAATGGCTGTGTGGTTCTTTGTCTCCTGCTGGGGCTAAACCACGACACTTCTTTATGCAGTGCTGGAAACAAGGGGACAGTTCTTTACCATACTGGACAAATTTGCCTTCCTGAACAAGGAGCACTTCAAAAAATGAAAGGTGAAAAACTCTGCTCAGGGAAGGTAGTCAGAGGTCTTGAAGAATCTGAGGACAGCCAAAACTTGCTGCATGCATTGCAATAGTGTTTTTGGATGGCTGGGGCTTCCCATTTTATTTATTTATTTAATAGAAGAACTAATTTAATATTTCATATGAAATCTTGATGGTATAGGAAGATTTTTTTCTCTGCCATACAAAAGCCTATTTAGATTTTACTGCAATCAAGTTAGAATTTAGCAGGTTTGTACTGTTCAGAAGACTCAGTTATTAGTACCCATAGATACTTGAAGAAAGTCTGTATTTTTGTCTAGATGGAAATTCCATGCATTCAGAGAACAAACTCAGCAGCTTGCTAAATTTAAGGCGATGAGAATTTTCACTGAAGTTCATACATTGTGCATGTTCAGGATCATTATCCGTCTGCTGGAGAAAACCGCCTTCCATAAATGTGTTTTTATCAGATATGGTTTTAAGATTTTTCAATACAGCACAACCTTAACAGTTGAGGAGGATCCTCTATGAAAACCACTTTGTTTTAAGTTGTGGATACCTCTGGAATCAATGCTTAAATTATTACTTTTTCTTCTTTTAAAATTTTTAACCTTGTGACACGATCAAATAAAGGCCAGTTTTTGCAAAACTTCTGCTGCTGAAAGCAAGGTATGAAACATCCATTTCTGTTTACCTCTTCTTATAAACCCACACCTACCAAGTGAATACACTGCTATATTTCTAATGTTTAGTTACCTGGCATGTATAAAGGTCACTGTGTTAAGTATGATTTTTATGGCTGACATTAGGTGGAAGTTTATACAGAAGAAACACTATACGACTTCTTTGACCACCAGCTGACATCATTGCATTTCTGGGACATAATCACTTCAGCTCTCTGGAGTAAGATCAGTGAGCAACTAATAAAAGAGTTCTGTAATAAACAGACAAGGTGAGACAGTGACTACACACAGGAGATCAAAACTCTGGGGAATACTGTACCTTATCCAGATACCTAGTGAGAACAGTTACCTTTATTGCTCCTGGTCATGTATCTTCCTGAGAAACTCAGGAACATAATTTTAAAACATAATTCTGTTAATTTTGCATTATAAGGATACCACCTGTGCTCCTTCTCTCTCTTATGCAGCCACCCTAATAACTTTGGGTTGTAAGAGCATGCTCTACATCTTAACTGTCTGCCTGATTGCATCATGCACTTGATCTCAGTCCTAAATTCATGCTGAGGTAAGTGTGCTTTTACAAAAGTTCTTCCTCAAGGGAGTCACTGAGAAGCAGTGTGGTGTCATCATTACCTTGCCATTCTCTCATCTCAGTGTCGAGATTTGCAAGCTGAGATTATAGCTGAGACAAGCTGACAAGTTTTATTCCATGCATTTAATGGAAAGGTGATTCAGAGGTGATACTAATGACAGTCATCTGTGTCAAGGCTTCAAATGTCAGGTTCTCCCACAGGAAAAAAAAAAAAAAAAACAAAAAAACAACAACTAAATAAATTGCAGAAAAGCATGAGCAAGGAAGTCTAGAAGACTGGCTTTGTCCACCTTTGTGAGTCTGATGCAGCATCTGTGCTAGGACTGTCTTCGGAGCAGTTATAGATAAGGTTACAACCGCAGGAAAGAATGAATAAAATTGGTGGAACTATGGAAAACAGTGTCACCCGGTGACTGGAAGCCATGACTGAGGTTAGCATTTCTAAGCGGGAATCTCATTACTATTACAGGCAGTGTAGTACCACAGGTCACATCTTGGACAATGGCAAGAATTGACTCCAGCAGCAACTGCTGTGTTAGCAAAAGGGAAAAAGCCAGCACTATTGAAAAGACGATCAGAAGATATCTACTAGCTGGCTCAAAGATGATAAATTTAGAGTTTATATATGAACAAATACGTTCTACAACAGTGAAAAACATAAAAACACCAAGTTTCCAAAATATTTTCCAGTGCTATGATGCTTCTCATATGTTAAAGCCTATAATTGCTCATATGAAAGTATTAGTTTCATTAATCCAGAAGCATGAACAGGTACTAATCAAAATTATTTTCTTTTTCAGCCAAAATTTGATGTGTTTGCTATTAAACTGCTTATTATATTACACTATTTAGCATGGTATTTTTAGTATTCTTTCTACTTAGGAAGGAAATTATTGTGATAAATGTAACAACTGACAGTGATAACTGTTCAGTTTGTCATTTATCTGGTGACTGCATGGCAAGACAGCTTCAGTTTGATGTCAGGTGTACCATTTAGAAGAAAGTATTTATCTTTTAGTTTACTCTGGTCATCAAATACTAGAATATTTCATGACAAAACTCTACTGTGTCACTCTCCTGTGGCAACATTCTGCACTCAGCATCTGTTCGATGCTGAAACCAGAAAAGAAAATTAATTATCAAAAGAATAGTGCACCGCTATATAAAGATACGGATATTAACATTCAATATTGTGCTGTGAATCAAAATAGATACTGTTATGAACGTACTTAGCTGGGAATAGGACTGGTCCTAACTGTAATATATTAAAAACTGGGAGAGGGTCAATGAATTTGTATACAATCAGAAGGCAAGTGGTTCTTGACATCGTTGAAAATTATTCTTGTCCCTCAGTTCCTTCTCATGAAATTGTCAATTGCCTGAACATCTTATCCCTGTGATTCTATATTAAAATTAATAGGAATTTTGTAACAAAATGGGCAATGATTCCTTTATATTTTTACATTTACTGCACCAAAAATACAACATATCAAACTTAGCATCTTCAGGGTGGTTTTTTGAATGCAGAAGTTCATCAGTATTTGCTGTTCAGCTTCTCATAGGGCATAGGGCTTCTCAAACTCGGACAGCTTCTTATAAGTTTTTTTACACTGTAATGCAGGATTTTGGCTTTCACATTTTACTCAATGTATAACATATATTCCTACACATTACTTTTATCAATGAGAACATATACATCGTATCTACAGGCTCTCTTCTCTTTTCCAAATAGAGAGCAATGGCATGCTTTTTAGTGAATTTATTTTAGAAAGAGAACCAGAAGTGTGTGTTATGACTTGCTGTCAAGCAAGCTAGATATTTGTGTTTGAATCTAGATGAAACTACAGTACTTAACTAAATTTACTAGGCACAAGGACATGAAATCCAATATTGATAATAATTTATGAAGGTAAGAATACTGATTCCTATAATACTGCAAACTTAGTTTATGATAACATAATTAGTTACACTAATAACACTGCTTAGGCACAGTCTTGCTAATTATGATATTATAAATATTAATGATATCAAGCCTTTGTATTTGATTGCCCCTAGTAGGATCATTTGTCATGGTATTTCCTTTTACCCGTGCTGTATTATTTTTCTTCCTTTTCCCTTGAATGTTCATTCCTGGACTAACAGCCATCCTGAGTTCATGCCTAAAATATATCACTACCTTATCAATGATGCAGCCTGGTTAACTTTATATGTTATTATTTAGTAGCAATGATCCAACGATATAACTCAGTGCTAAGGGCAATCAAATACACAATCAGTTATATTCTATGTGCCTTGTTCATTTTACATGTCTAATAGAGCCAGCCAGCCAGGATTACATAGGGCTTTGTTTTTCATTCTTTTTCATGTGACCTGTTTCAAGTTAAGATTCCTTTGAATTATTAAATGCTTCCTTAAAGCAGCTTTTCACGCTACCTTTTTAAAGTTAATTATTGATGTACTGATAAGCGCAAAAGACTAAGAATTTTTTTTTTCTCATTCAAAAGGACATGAGAAGCATCTTTGACAATGGTTGTCTGTTTAGTAAAATACAAATGTATTACAAAGATAGAACACTGAATGCAACTTTAGAGAAGAATTACAACAAATCTCTGTTACATGAGTTGGAAATGCTGTGTATGTTTCTACAGGTGTTAAAGGAAGGAAGTTTAGATATAACCCTTTGAGCCTGGTTTAACTGCTTAACATAAGTAGATGAAAATGAAACTGCTTATATCTCGTTTTATTTTTAAGCAGCGTATTATCCAGAGCTTTAGAAATAGGATTGTCTTTTCTCCTGGAAGGTAATGTTATAATTTTCAGAGCTCCACAGAGAACAACAACAATATAGGAGTCTCTAATCTCCTGCTAAATCCAACTCCAGTCATCAGCAACGATAAGCAGAGATTTGGAGGCGTTTGACACTCCAAATCCTATTCTTTTGTAATTCTTTACTTTTTACAACATTTTCAACAGTGTTATATCAGATTTTTGGAAGGATAATCAATAGGCATGATGTATAACTGAAATCAGTCTTCAAAGTGATCCCCTCTAGTAACCAGAAACAAAAGCTCAGCCTCCCTGCTGTGCAGGTATTTTGCTTAGAGCAGTAGGCAGCGGGGCATCAGTAGGAAGCCAGTTACACCTCCCTGATTGTCAGCATGGATCAGCCAGTGCTCCGGTGGAGGGGTGAGCAGGCGGCTGCAGACCCATTGCACCTGGCAAAAACCTCCAAAGGTGCTTTTGTAGCAGGGAACTACTACAGCAGAAAGGAAAGACGGTCCAGAGGTTAGGACTTCAGAGAGTCCTTAGTTTACGTTCCTATCCCACCACAGACTTTCTAGGTTTAAATGATTTTGTGGAATCTATTAAATTATTCGGTGTCGCTCTTCCTCACCTGGAACTTCCCTGCCTTGCAGAGGTTTTGGGAGTCAGCACACATGAAAGACCATGAGATGCTCAGGTACGATGATCCTACCAGATCTAGTGTTCCAACTAAAAGCTGGCTTGTGACAAGTTGTCTCAACTGGTCACATCCAGTACTAGGGGGTATTCATGTCTCCTGAATGTTGCACCCTGGCTGGAATACTCAGGAACTTCTGGCACCACATTAAAATCAATCTGAATCAAGCTGAATTTCATTGAAACAAGCAGTTCCAGAACTTGTTCCAATGTGTTGGTAATTTTACGTCTGACACTTTTTATAAAGACACGATGTTATGAATCAAGTTGAGAGATCATATTTACAGTAAAAATTTTATCCCATATCAAGTTATTTCAACTCTGTCTATTTAAGTGTCCTTCAGATATTGTTAATACTCAGAAGGAAAAAGATTTGGTGACTAATTGTTAGAGCAGCAATTGTTAACCAATGGTTAACCAGGTTACAGAAATTGCATACAGTGATTATGGAATTACATTCAAAGCCAAGACATAGTGTCAATATACAGGAATGGCAATGAAACAACGTACCTTTCCCACCAGATCAGCAATTCGAGGTACTGGTTTTCCTTTCTGATGGCGCATGGTTGCAGGACTCTGTCCGTTCCAGTCTTCAAGTTCCTCAATGCTTTTCAAGTAAAGAAGAGCTCGCAGTCCAGTGCAGTAGTCATCAATAACAGTGAAATCTTGATTCTGGATGGCACTGCACACCTAAGAAATGTCAGTTATTAGCAACATCCTGGCAGAGGAGCATATGGAATTAACAAGATCTTTGGACTTACTGATTATCAGACGACCCTCCCTGCAAGTTCACTGGGAAAGAACTACAAGAATTCAGGATATTAATTGGCTGCTTAATCCTATGTCATGATACCACGACTGCAGTTCAGGTAAAAAAGGACTCTAAGTTACACTAGTTACACCTAGGTTTCCTAACAGCAGCCCTTAGACCAGACGTGAAGGCTGTTCAGAAGTAAGCCTGCAAGCTCAGCCCCAAATGTGCCTACTAGGGCGCTGATGCTGAGCATGCCAAGCACACTGGCAAACCATCAGCCCTGCTCAGATCCTCGCCTGCAGACAGACAGTGGCATTCCCCAGCCTGCTGTGTTCAGGAAGCGCAGAAATATTCAGTTAGGCCTCAGTCAAGCAAATCACAGAACCACAGTCTTGCTGAGGTTGCAAGGCATCTCTAGAGATTGTCTTGTCCAACCTCCCAGCTCAGAGAAGGTTCAACTAGAGGAGGCTACCCAAGACCATATCCAGTCAGGGTCTGGATATCTCCAAAGACAGAGGCTATATAACCTCTCTGGGGAACCTGGTCCAATGTTCATTCTCCCTTGCAGCTTTTTCTTATATTTGAATGGAATTTCCTGTGTTCCAGTTTGTGTCCATTGCCTCTTTTCCTTTCATTGGATACCCCGAGAAGAATCTAGCTCCAACAAAAGTGTGTCAACAAACAGTATCCATTATGATGACCTGCTAGTATGGGTGAGCATTGTCAGGCGCAGAAGAATGGTCCCCCTCTGCTAATCACCATTTGCCATTCAGTGGTACTGGGAAGCCAGGCCACTTTATTTTAGATACTTTAGAAACTTAGATATCAATATAGCTTTATAAATATATAAAGCAATGATCCCTAACCTGCAGAGCTTAAAAGGTAAACATAAAACTACTGACAGCAGAGAATAGTCTAACCATTTACACAGATTCTTCTGGGCCACTTCATGGATATCAACTCAGATTTAAATACACAGAGATCCCCAAACAAACTGACAAGTGACTAAAAAATCCCTGACTCTTCTCTGAACACCTCATTATCATCCATCAGTGACGAGATGCAGGGTTGATTGAGTACCATTAATTGTCAGTCCCTGAAATGCTCTGAAATTCCAGATGTGTCAGTGTTTTCAGCCTGATAGTATCTACTGAAAGAATGCTCCTGATAGTATCTACACTTATATACACATAATGAACACAAAATGAAGTACCCACCTATTTAAGAACATGGGTGTGTGCACATGCACAAACACATCCACACTCCTTGGATATGAAAACGCACCTTGGATCGTAATTGACATTAACACTTAAAAACTACAGGAAATATAGAATTGTTTTTCACATTTCAGAAAGGATAATACAACTTGCAATTCTGAAGACAAGTACACATCACGTTGTAGCATGCACTACAGCTGTACAAGAAAAAATAAGGGCAAACTATAAAATAATCACAAGAACATTTCCTATGAAATGCATCTACATTACACAAAATCTGTTTCTCTGGAGAAACAGTGTGGGCATTAATTAGGTCTGTAATTCAGACTTCAATACTTTTTTTTTTCCCCAGAACAATTATAGAGAACATAATAATAATTTCCCGTACAGGTTATTTAACTGCAAAACTCAACTGATGCTTATTTAAACCTTTTTGTTCACCAAGGGATTCTCTATTTTTTTAGTGCATGGGTAACACTTTTATTAGCTATTCTTAAAAATACTAAAACTGAAAAAAAAATACAGTTAAAAGCCATGTCGTGTCACTTGAAACAAATTCAAGCACTGTTGTCAAAATCCTGAAATATTTTGACAGGATGTATACACATGAGATACACTGGAGCATACCTGTAATAACCTTATAAATAAAGAGGCTTTTACTGTTTTCCATTTTGTGGTGCAGTGTTATGAACTGCAATAATATAAAAATGTGCAGAACATGATATCACACTAAGAGCTAACATTTGACCCCTGTGAGTCTAGGTACAGTGCACTTTTTGCCTTCCCTGGAAAGCCAAGTAGGCAAACTTGGCAAACTGAAGGCAAAATATAATTTTTTAAGAAAAATGTAAATCTCTGAACGAAACAAAAATGTTATCTGAAATGGAGAGACTTAGAAACAGAATTAGGAAGTAGTTTGAGAAGATTCTCCTCTTCTGTAGGAGCCTTATGACTATGGTGCCCAATGGTGCAGATAATTAACCAAAGACATGTCATTCCCTAATTTCACTGTGATAAAAGCAAGTGTTTATGTTTATGGGCCTGTCCTAGAACACGAGAGATTCAAACATTAACACATGCAAAACCAACAGAAATAGTTTTGCCATGGTTTTGGCAAATTTTAAAACATTCTGAACGTTGAAATTTGTTATGTTGCACATATCAGATGGCGAGATTCGTATTTTAGGCTTACCGTATCTTCCATGAATCAATGTACAAACCTTTGCTGCATTTTAAAAGGTGGTGAACAAAGTCAAGATAAAAGGTCACCCTGACCCACCAGCCATGACAATTTCTACACCACAGAGAGAGGTTTTTAGCATCATACCTGGCTGCCTCTGAATCACCAGTTTAAATGACACGGTGCCCTCTTCTCAGCAAAAGAGAAGTGGCAGGGCAATAGACCAGGTGAGACTTAAACTCACGCATCCGGAAAAATCACAGAAGAACTGAACCAGCCCATCTCCACACATCATTAATGCCCCCACTTTGCTCCTGCTGCTTGCTCTGGGAACAGGCATGCTTCCCCTCCCTTGCGGAGCTAAACGTTGAGTCCCTTCTTCTGCTGGTACCTGATTTTATGGGTGTGAAGAGCAGTCCAGTTTCACCTGAAACATTTAGATAGAAAGTAGCTTTTTTTTCTCTGGGAGAGACAGGCCCTGGGAGCAACCTATGGGACAGTGAGGTCCAGATCACAATAAGCTGCTAGCTGTCCTGCTGACAAGTGCTGTCCTGCTGTCTTGCTTGTGTTTGTCTCTAGCCTTGGACCAGAACCTGGGCTAGAAGAGAAAGGTGCTAAATTTTTTTCTGCTTAGGAAGGCAATGTATATTATTCATACTGCACTAATATAAAGGGAGAAAATTTTGCCCAAGCTTGGTTTTACTGCATTGCCTGGCTCTGCAGTGGTAGAACTGCTACAATTTCATTTTTAACATCTGACCTTCCCCCCTCCCCCCCAGATCCAGACTCCAATGATTGCCCATTACGCCCCAAAAGAGACAAGCAGGCCAACATGCTATGTAGGATCAATTATATCGTGTGCTCAGTATTCTGAAATCTAAAACTCTTCACAGTATAAATTGCAACTGTAGGTTACAATTCTAATCTATACAGACATGCCTGAGATACTAAAAGATACAATGCCTGCTTTGCTGCTGGTAAATCAAACATACACTAAATGATCTCATTGGGGAATGGGAATGTGAAATGAATCACAGGCTAAGGCTCTATGTGAAACTGTTCTGCAAAATGCAATGATGGGAGAGGCATGCAAAGGTCGCTGCTGATGTCTCGCATAAGAAATGACCTGTCTGCTCTATTACTAAATAAACATAAATACTGATCCTAACTTTGTCAAAGGATCTAGAGCCATTACAAATCTCAATTGAGGACCTGGAGTACATTGGCAGGAGATTATTATTGTGTAAAAATAATTTTACAGGTTACTTTATTGTTATTAATCACTGACATCAATCTGAAACTTTTAATTTACATATTTTGAAGAAAAAGTTCATTATTGGTGACAGGTACTACCACATCAGTTATAAGACATTGTAAATGCCTTTGCTTTTAGTAGAATCTTTACACAACAAAGCAATGCCAATTTCTGAAGTCTTTACTGAGGCAAATCCCCTGTACCATTTACTGAGAGCTCTGTCTATGTAAGACCTTTTAGATTTTGTCCATAGTCTACATTTCTAGAAGCAACAAGAAAAATACCGAGACATTCAATTTTATTTTTGTTTTGCTCTCTACAAAATTGGGTATGGTTCCTGTGCAAACTTTGGCATATCCTGGGGGACTGTGTGAAAGACCTGTGCTATCCGTGCAGAACCCAAAGTGGCTGAGGCATTTCCAGCCAGATCACCCACTACAGCAATTCCTGTCCAGAGTTGTCCTAGCATTTTCCCATCAGAGGATGCTGCAGAGAAAAAAATATTTTCTGTAACACTAGAAAGAGGAAACAACATACTCCAGGCATTACTCTGTCCACTCTCTCTTACCCCACCACCTTCACTTTTTACATAAACTCATTATTATTATATGAAGAAATCCCAGCTAAACAGGTGATGGTGGGGAAGATGGTGCCAAAAATGGACCCCAGTCCCCACCTGCATTCTTTCTCTTCCATCAATAGCAGGGATTTCAGCAGAATTGGCAGAGGAAATGCAGATCTAGACATGTTTGTATCAGTTTTTCCCTACACTACTTTCAACTAACAAGAGGTAGTGTATCTATAATCTCATATACTGCTAGTTCACTGCAAAAGGCTGGAGCAGCTCAGAGAATCTAGCCTGTTTAATAACGTGTTGCTTTGTAAGATGTGTAAGTATTCTTGGTGTGAATAGAGCTATGAGAACAAGAATGTTGCAATGCCCGGCAGCAGTCATGCTCCTCTTTGAAACTGTCTCAAAGCACTATTAAAACCCTTTGCCAACAATGAATTCGTGGTAGGAGACAATAGCTTGGAGAAAATTTTAATTTTTACAACCCTCCAAAATATGTTTCGCTTTTCAGAATACGGATGTAAAATAGTTGTCATTTTTATGAAAACAAAAGTAACATTAAGGAAGCAGATGGGTGGCAGTGAGACAGTCTTGAGGGAAGAAGATTGATGGGTATATATTTGTATATACAAACACAAATCACATTGCTTGACTGTTCTACCGTATTAGTTTCCATTTGTTGTAGCTGTACAACATCAAAGCAGTGATGTCCCCATATACTGCATTTAGTGGTAATGTAACGGACTACCAAAAAAAAAATATAAAAAAATCAAAGTAAGAGTTTCTAAGTAGTTTCCTGGCAATTGAGACAGCAGGCTCTTTCATCTGTGCTGTAACTGTGGCAGTGCATTGATTTAAACTCCTTCTGAGATCTCAAATGCTTTTATATTCTTAGGTCTCGCTGGTTGCTTTCTTTTTGCTTTCCCCCCCCCCCTTCAAATGATAAAATTCTAGCATTTAGCAGAATGCCATCTTGCTTCCCCAGAAGACGGAGACTTATTTCAGCTTTGGTTCTAAACTGCATAGGATCTCTAAATAAAATAGCTCTCAAAATGCCATCCGATTAGGAAATTGGCCTTTGACTTCACAGTTTCTAATATTCTTACCATAGCAAGGGAATAAACAACTATTATTCCTCTGAGATACCTGTGAGAGGTTTTACAATGGATTAACAATTTTGCTTTTCCATTAATTTTGTTGACTTTGAAATATTTTTTTGATATGCCCAAACAGTAAGTAAAAGATTTAATGTTTTGATTTTATATTATAATATATTTTCAATTTTAGTATTATTTATCATCTTCTTATGGAAGCTTTCTTTTTCTATTAAAAATTCTTCCTGATAAGTATTGCAGACATAAATCCACCTTCCTGTTAGAGAAACATTTATGAATGACTCTAAGCTGTTTTTCAACGTATAGTTGAGGCTACTGCTTTTTTGATTAGTGTCTATTGATTAAGATTCTGGCAGAAAAAGACTGAAGTTGTAAACGAATGCAAGGTGCTTCAGGAAGGATTCTATTTGTGCCCATATGTATATCTATATGAATCGACAGCCTTATGAAAATTAATTTTATTCTAGTGAGCAAGAGCACGATTATAATCTGGATAAGGCATACATATAATTTAAATTTTATTCTCAAAAGCAACTAGGAAAAATTGACTCCACTAAAGGGAGATCTTTCTGAGCCATGCAATCTATATGCTGCATATAGCTCTTGCCTATGGAAATGAAAATGTATGTTTTCTAGCCCCTGTACAATGATTTAGACGTGCCCAGGTCTACAAACTAAAAAGCAGCATTCGTTGTCTGACACAGTATTCATAATAATGTGGCAAGAGCTGCAATGTGAGAGTAAGCAGACAAAATCTACTCTGAGAGGGGCTTCTGTGCTTACAGTCTTCAGGATACCAATGTCTATGGAAAGGCTGCCTGTCTAACAATGGTTCCTCCTCCTCATGTCTCATTCAACACTGACTTACCAGTACATTAAATGCATAGCCTAAATTATCCTTTCTGTCAGCAATTATTACTTTTTTGAGAGGGTGTAGGATTAAGAACATTATGGGAAGTGGATTATAAGACAATATGGTGCACTCTCTGGAAAAAAAATAAATAAAAATTCTTTCTTTCTTTCAAAGAACAAATTTTTAAGTAAGAAAAAGCTTCCCAAATATTGATACAGTACAGATGGAATTATTTGATTCATTCACATTAGCTGCTTAAATGAATCTAGAGATATAGGTTAGCAGATGGGATGTTACTTAACACTGCTTCAGATACTGGATCATGATGCAAAATTGGTTTGGATGATAGCTGATAGCCTTTTTAAAACATTAGAATTGAGATAATATACATGAACTAAAAAAATATTATTTGTTACAATGTCTGCTATGGCTTTCAGAAAGGAGTTAGGAGGACTCAAATATTACATGTATGAATTGTCTGAATTGTGGGAAAAACTCCACATGATCTTTTTTTTGCTGAGTCCTAGATTTGAAGTTCTAATAAGCCGAGGGCTTACTAGTGACATTTGAGCGGCAACACGCAGAAGAACAATTCAAAGATGCTAACAACTCCAGGCTCTGCAGAGTAGGCACCCATTCACATAGGGCTTAGGAAATCTATATAAAAAAATGACTGGACGGTTCAATGCTATGTGGGTGTCAAAAATGACTTCAGTAATTTTGTTTTACCTCAAGTAAGTTCATCAGACATGCTTGAGGTAAAGTGTCTCAGATACTAATCAGAAGTATAGGCTAATGTCAGTAAATAATGGAGCTCGAAATGAGTTAAAAGGGAGAAGGTCTCCAGCCCATCTTGTGGGATAAGAGCTCCGTCTCTTGTACAGCTTGGATCCTGTACAACAGGACAACATTAACACTGACGTGGTGTTGAGCAGAGCTGAGCTGACATTTAGGGAGCACTGAGGCAGAGCCCACAGGTAAGGAAATAAGGATGCAGTAGATGGGCAGCAAGAAGAGCCATACAGCTTGTGTTGAAGCCACAGCAGCCTCCTGATACAGGCTGTCATGAAAAGCCTCCACAGCACCAAGGGGACAGTTACTACCACTAGCATAGAGTCCCCAACGTACCCGATTTTGGGGAGTGAAAGACCTTTTTCATGTATTGCACTCCAGCAACCTTGTGCAACTGTGAGTGTCCAACAATGAAGAAGGAGAAAGAAGTATAGAATCCATTAGCCACTTATCAGACGAGGGCACAGCAGGGGATAAGAGCACTCTAAGGGATCCTTTAGGAATGTTATCCGACGCATTAATTCCTAGCCTACTCAAATGTATTTTTCCTCCCCTTAAGTTCTTCTCTGGCAATTAATGTATCTTTGATCTAAATAGCTAAACTGGGTCTCTGGGAGTGGGAAACTGGTACTTATCAAGGGACCCTGAATGATGCAATTTTGTATCCCGTGTCTTTGAGAGGGGAAATGCAGAAGAAATCAAGAATTTTCAGAAGGCTCCCTGAGGTAATTGTGATTTTTTTTTTTCTTCCTGTCAACCACCCCTAGAGGAATGGTTATATTTCCTTATCTCACTAAAGCATTCTGTCAGTTCTTGGAACTACAAAGTGGACCTTTATGCAGTAGGTGGGCACGCATACTGATAAAAGTGCTGATCATGATCATCTTTCCTAAGAAAACAAATGTGATTCCACATGCCTTGAGCATTGAGGAGTGTGGGAAACAGCCTCATAATCAGCCATCTATAGCAAATTGTAGCATTGTACTGTAGATCTACAAAATGAAAGATATCTTTGAAAGAAGATGAGCTAACTCCCGTGTGTAAACAGTCCAATCACATACAGAGGCTCTACAACTATCTTTAAACATATGTTGAATATCACTTCATATTTCATTTATTAACACCCAAAGGTCTCGCCTCTCTCTTACAAGTACTGTTGTGGAAAATGAAATCCTTCAGTTCTCCCTGCGGTTCTACAGCTGCTGGTACAGCATCAGGAGCTGGGCCACGTAGAGGTAGATTTACTTGACCCATTTCCATGAGGTGTATCCTCCAGCTCCTCCAAAGACATTTCTAGAGCAGATACCAGTTAAATCACTCAGATTTGGTGTTTTGATATTAAAAGTCATCAAGTAACATAACACAGTTAGTCAGAAGTTAGCAATGTTTTTAAGATTTTGTCTCTGAGAGCTAACCAACAGTAAGACCATCCTCTCTGCACTGGAGCTGGTCCGTTATTCCATTTTTGGAAAGGCATATTTGTCAGAACTGAGCGTGGTTCTAGGAAAGCACACTTTTCAGAAAAAAACTGTGCTCTGAAAAACATGTGGAAAAGAGTTTCAGAATTACCAATACGTGCTGTTTGACAACATGGAATGCAACAGCTCCATTTAACTTGAAAACGTCTGTTTTGCAACCCAAGTTAATTGGAATGAAAAGGTCAAAATTAAATATGTTGCAAAATGATTGAAACAACTATTTGATTCACCCAAATATTTTTTTTTCTTTAAATGTGTTAATTCCACACATTTTTAGAATTTTGATTATCAGTTTAAACTGGAAAACTTTGCTATCCTTAAACTTCCCTGTGACAGGATAACTATTTGCCAATCACTGGTAATACTCAGGTTCATTAATACATAACAGATCCAGGGTAAAGCTTCAGCATTCTTCATCGCAGGACACTGAATCAGACACAGCAGAGACTTGAACCCAGGTCTACTTTGATTAAATGAAATTTGTCAATGAAAAACAGTTTCCTCAAATAAGTTTTCTACAAACTCTAATGAGAACCATCTACTGAGGGACATCCTCCTGTGACTACAATTTTGAAAGCTGCAGACCTCTCAAAATCAAACAGAAAAGCAATTTTTCCATTTTGGAACCTCAGTTCAGTCGTGCAATGATTAACCCCTCATCCTTGTGAGTCTTTCCCTCTAGTAGTGTCACATTTTATTTCAGCTAAAATTACTTTCATCCTTTATCAGCTTGCCTGTATGAATTTGTGCAGCAGCTGCTGTGTCCATTGAAGAGTGAGATTCATGTGAATAAAATAGTTCTGACCCTCCGAGTCCTTCGTGTCTGAGATAAAAACCCGCTTCCACATTTCCTTAGGGATTGTTTTACCTATCTCTGTACAAATAATAAATATCAGCAAGAAAAGCAGCGACATAACTCAGATATTGAAGAAAGTTAAGCCCTTTCTTAAACATTCTGCCAGCTTCAGAAAAATGGTTTCTCTGTTTTTTTCTTTCATTCAAATTGCATGGATAAAAGGACCTCTTGCCAGCCAGATCAAGCTGTGTCAGGGGGCTTGTGTTGTAGGAGAAAAAAAAAAAAAAAAAACAAACAAAAAAGCATCAGGGCTCATATTCCCAGATGCTCCCTTCTTCCTGGGCAGAAAAAAGATTTTTCTACCACTGGGAAAAACGGCAGATTGGTCACAAACTCCAGCTACCCCTGCACCGAGCCCAGCTGCACGGCAGCAGCCGCTTGTGCCCACATTGGCTCCAGGACCATGCTGCCCTGAGCGCAGCCTGTGCCACCACTCGCTCTCCCTTTCTTCCTTTCACTGCCAGCTACAGCCTCCGACTGAAAGATCAGCAGAGACACTATGATACAAAAAGGAACATTTCTTACATGCGTATTTTCTTTGTATGACTGATAACATTTCTTAGAAGAACTTCTCTGACAGCAAAGCTTTGCAATCCTGAGTGTCTTATGTTTCCCCTTTTTGGAAAACAAGTCCCCTGCAGTTACAATATGTATAATTTAAAACAAAATACAGGAAATTCCCTAAGTAATTATTTAAGATGACAGTAATAAAAAAGGAAACTCAGCATTTTCCACTGTGCTTATTTTTCCTTCTATTTATATTTTCAATATCCAACAAGGAGCTGGGTACACTTTGAGATTCAATTTCCAGTCACCTCCACACTGGTACACAAGGGGAACTCTGTCTACCACAGCGCTAGCTTTGTGTCTGAAAGCAACCCGAGCTGAGTAAAATATCTTGCCCATAATTTCTTCAACATTTACCTGAGCCTCTTTTGAAGAGCCATCTCCATGTTGCTTTTACCTTTAAAATTTTAAACAAAACTCACTTAATGCCAATTCACACCCCATAGATTTAGCCACAGGGAGGACAGCTCTGTGCTTGTTCATATAAGATAGTGCAGGACGAACCCATATCAGTAGTGTGAATCCACATTAAAAATAGGTGCAACAGTACTGGGGTTTGGAAAGAGCAGCAGTATTGTGGGTCCTTGGGAGAGATGGAGAGAGCATGCTGCCAAAGCAATTATTCTTCACGTCTCCTCAGCCCTTAAAGTCCCTGTGTCACCTATGTCTTTTCCCAGAGAAGCAGGGTAGACACCTGGGCAGAAGGGGAAAGAAAGGAGGCTTGGTGTCCCCAGGTATAAGAGCAGAGAACAAATCCTGCAGGGGCTGGGAGTGACTGGTATAGGACAGCATTTGAGCTGACGCTCAATTGAGACCTAATTGTTATTAAATAATTATTACCATTTGGTGATAGTTAAACCTACTTTGCATGAGAATCCATTATAAGAATGACAAATAGCAGTTGTTATGAAATGAGCTTGAATTCATTCTTACAAATTTATGAAATAACAATCCTATCTATGCAGACCTCATTTACTAGCTGGTGAAATGAGCAGAAATAAAGGAAAGCTAATAGATAAATCCCCTAAGCAGCTCCAAATAAAATGTAAAACTACTGCAAAACTGCAGAAAATAAAAGGCATTATTAGCTTAGAGTTTATTCCATAACTTACAGTGTGCTGATTTGAATAGGGCAACTTTTCATTAAAAGCAGCAAGATAATAAAAGTAAAAATCAATAATGAGAACCTGTTTTAACCTGATATTTTTTTCTACTATAACCAAAAAACTTTCCAGATAGTTTTTGTTTCACAAATTCTGATTTCTATTAAAAGGAAATCTCACAGAAAATTCTCACTATCAATTAGCAATTTCTATCCCAAGTATCTGTAATGGAGCAAGTGTGGAAATCCTCTAATGACTTTTTGTTATATTAGCAAAGAAAGACAGACAGTTGAGAACAGGTTGAGCTTCTGTAATTAGCACTGAGCTAAGAAAAAAGCAGAAAATAACGAAAACTTTATCAGAAGCAATCACTTGAGTATCTCTGCCCCAACTCTTCTCTCTCATTCACATTCGTTTTTCTTTTGATTTTATGTCGACATGTTCAAACAACACTTTGTTCCCTCTTTTGTTTCTGCATGTACTGTAAATTTCAGCTCTGCAGAGAAGGGCCACTCCATTCAGCGCTGCGTCCATTGAAGACTTTTTTAAGCGTGCATCTCTGTGAGCAGTGGAGCTAATGATACCTGGCTTCCAGCAGCTCTGTGTCTCCTGGTTGGGTTCTCTGATGTCTAATAAAGTTTGACTGCCAATTAAAGCCTTTCCTGTGGCTGACACAGTCCTAACGGTGCTGTCCCATGTGGATTCTCAGAGGTCTAATAAAGGTGAGCTCATAGCGCGCTTGCACTTATAGTGAAGGATTGCAGGTACGCTCTCTCCTCTGCCTGACTTCTTTGTTTTCTCAAAACTTGTTACAGCAAAATACTTTCTATCTTCCAGCAAATTCCAGTGAAAACAGCTACAAAGCTCAAATGTGACTGAGAATACTCAAAAGGACATACAAACACATATCGAGTTTCTTTGGGAATATGGATAAAACCTGCTATTTCTACATGAGACTACATTTATGTCAATCAAAGGACTTAGATCTGGAAAGTACTTTTGCCTTAAGTAGTATTTTTTTTCCTTAAAATTGTTAGTGGATGTAAAGAGCCACCTCTTGAATCTCAACTCCTATCATTTTGGTGGCCTGCCACTGCGTCCAGCAATCTGTTCTTTACTCATCAATTTAATTGGTGAGAGAAGAATTAGCTCCAACATCTTAACTTCTCTGTTTCATGGACAGCTTTGTACAGAAAGTCTTTGTTCTTCTACCCCGAGTCACAGCCTGCATTAGAAACTTCATGGTGTCCAGCTGGTGCCAAAAAGTGCCTGTTCTTGGACTTATTGGCCCATGGAGCGCTCTCTGGCACAACGCAAAGCCTTCAGCCTCTGTTCCCCTCATGCACTGGTGTAAGGACAGGATGGGGCAGAGTAAGGGTGGGCTCTTGGTGAGTCCAGGCTGGAGAAGCCCAGACTTGCTCTGCCACACCAGTGGCACCCTGTGGCTGTTTAAGAGTTGCAGCCACTCACCTGACCATTCTCCTTACACAGAGCTGAAATTAGACACAAGGAAACCCGGCCCTTTTTCTGCATTCAAAATCACTGCTATTCATTGCAAAACAAAATAAGTTTTTTTCCAAGTGTAATCAGTATAAACTTAACCCAGAATTGTAAAACACCACCGCCCTGCTCTGCCACTCCCATGATTTCAATCTCTTTTAGTTTTTCACTCTCCATAATGGCATAACAATCATTACTGGATGAGAACTTTTTTGCCTCATCTAGTCCTCACTTAACTCAAGTATTAGTGTCTTCACTGACCTGAACAAACACCAAGACAGGCTTAAAAGAACACTAATTCCAGCTCTCTACTTTGCAGTTCTGTAGCCATAAGAAAACACAGAGAAATTACATCAGGGACCTTAATGAAAATTAAAAAAAATAAAACAGGTAAAAATATGATAAATTATTATAGCATACATTTACTTCATGGTTTTGTTTTTGTTTGTAATTGGGATGGCGAACACGGTAGCATCTAAACTTTAAGATATGACATAATGTTTATGAAATGGTATTTTTTTCCCCTGTCATCAGTGATTATATTTTCAGAGCCTTGCTTTTTTTTTTTTTTTTTTTTTTTGGATACCCAGGGCATTTTATACCATGTAGAAGGGTTCCTCACAGGGTTTCACATTTGCACAAATACAATAACAATGCTCTCTCATAGTTCAAGTCCCACTATTTTGTGATGGAAAAGCTTGTTTATTCACACACAAAGGGGTGTCCTGCTGTTATAAAAATCCCTCAACTAAATGCTTCTGCAAAAAGCCTGCTGAAGAAAAAATAATAATCAAACTGTCTTGAATCCCTTGGGATTCTGGGTCCAAAGAGGTACCAACAAGAATGCTCCTTGAAAACGTTACAAAAACCACATGTTGTCTCATAAAAACAACTGCGTTCTGTGCTGGAAGGAGATTTTCTCTTGCAGAGGCCAAAAACATCCCTATTGCTTTCCTACCACGGGCTCTCATACTGCCAGAACTGTTTTGTTCTTCCTCACATCCCTGAGGTCTCACACACAACTAGTGCAGGGCAGGAGATAAGGGCATGGGCAGATCCAGCATCATGGTGGCTCTGCCTGTGAGGTGGGGTATATTCCCTCCTTATTCCCTTGCCTGAGAGATGAGGAGGGTGATGGTGCAAGGTCCAGAGGCAGCAGGTGTGCATGGGCTGACTATGACACAGTGGGGACAAGAGCAGAGTCCATAGGAACAGGACTTTGAGGTTCTCCATCCCATCCAGGGAAAGTGGGAGGCAGAGATGGGTGAAGGGGGATCTCGGGGCAAAGCTGCAGACTGCCCTGGTGGGAAACAGCATTATATGGGTGGATTTTAAATTGTTGCTATGTAGAGAGCCTTACAGACATCCATGATGGAGCAATGGGACACATGTGTAACCTCCATACTTTGTAAGAAAAGAAATTTGTTTGAAAAGGAACCCATATTCTTAACACCTTAATGGCTAATATTCAAGAATAACAAAAGTATTCCATACCAGAATATACCGTTAAGAGACTCTACCATGAAACAAGTATACTTCAGAAAGTACCCCTTTGTTCTACCTTTTTTTTTGTTACATCTGCTAGAAATAATGACTACAGAATCTCTTTCAACAAAAGGTCATTTATGTCAATGGACAGAACACAGAGGATCAGATCACCTGCGGTAATTGCAAATTAATGCTCTGCTGCTAATGCATTAACTACACAATATTGATCTACAATTGAATCATACAGGCTACTGTGAAGTGATTTTTACTTTAATATTTTTATGCTTTTATTGCTTCTTCCATAATGCATTTTCTCTTTCCGCTGGAATTTTCTATAATTGTCTCCATTTTTAATTTCCTACAGCGAGATGACTTTGAAAAATGGGTGTCTCTTTCAAAGCCTTGCAAAAATCTAACAAACCATCAATGTGACATGGTAAATCACATACATGATGCAAAAGATGAAAAAAAATCTGATATACATCTTATTTTGATAAATTGGGGCTTTAAAAAAAGCTTACTTAAATTAAAAAAAAAATACTTCAGCTTCACTGGAACCTGGTAGAAATGAACTGCACCTCAGAAAGATGCAGGTAGAGATTTCTAGCATTTTTGGTATGCAATGAATTCAGGATTATCTCCATCAATAAAGTTGCTATTTTTTAAATTTCATTCCTTTACTGAAAAGGGATTGGTGGACTTGGGTATGTTACAAAAAAGTACAGTGCTATGGAATCAGCTGAAGAATGGCTGAAATGTTTCAGCATTTTTAATGAAAAATTAAAAAACAAGAGGTGTCTTTTTGTAACTGTTTCTGAAGTCCATAAAGTGGAAGAATGTTCTGTTAAATTGCTGTATAAAATTTTAATCCCAGCTACTACTTACCTCAATGGTTCAGTTTGTTTTCCATACCTGCCACAAAACTTTCTTACACATAAACTTTTTGTCAGTAATGACACTAAGATGTTGCCCTCCATCTTTTATAGGAAGGGATAGAACAGAGTTTGAATACTGAAACTCTCTCCCCAAACCATTCCCTAGTATACCTGCTTAATACCACTTGAGGTGGTTATAGCATATATCAAAAGATGGTTTATCACCTGACTTCTGACTTGCATTCCTGTGTATGATTTCGTAAATGGAAAATAAATCCCCACGTTTTAAAAATAAAAACAATTGGAAAAAATAATGGAGATCTGGATTGTAGGGGAAATAGCTGCAGAGGAAAACCTGATCTTGCTTTTAATGGAGATACATTTATTATTCATAAAAATCTCTAAGAGATTTGCCACATGGCAATTAAATCAACTCACACAAAGCCTTCGTATTAACTTAGCCCATAAACATCACCCTCTGATGGCAAAGAAGTCACAGGACTCTCATCTAGGCAAATGAAGGGAAGCCCAATACCCACAGAAGTGCTGCTCTCTCAGGCTCTCTAGCTGGGCTCCATGGATGGGTCAATACAACCTGTGCTGCTTAGTGGTATCAGACCACTTCTAATGTTGGATAAACTGACATTCCCTACCCTTCTTCTGAAATACTGCTTATGAGGAAACATCCACACACTATTCTGTGTAACAGGGCAGTGACAGCAGTGGCAGAACCCACTCCCAGGTTTTGAGACTACTGCTCATTTGGCACAGCTGAGAACAGAGCTCACTCCAGCACTTCCAAAGCTTTGGGCTGCTTGCTTTCTGCCTCTGGATCAGTCATAAGGTGTCCTTGTGGAAATGTGAAGTAAGATCACAAAATGTGCAGTATTGTGTCAGTCCAAGTATCAACTCAGCACCATCTCCAAAGCAGATGCTTAAGACAAGGCTATGGGACACGTGTATAATTCCTCCAGTACAGTCCCTGCTTCTACTTAACTTGCGGACTTGCTATATAGTGAATCTTAATATACTGAATTATTCACTAGATCACTTTTTTTGATGCTATCTCCAAATTCTGTACTTGCTCTGTATTTTGGTACTGAGAACACAGAAGTGAACCGCCAAAGCTGTTATGATAAGCAACAGAGATTTTGACTGTTGAAGGAACAACTTGAGCAGGTGGTACCAAGGATTTGTGAGAGAGAGACTGGGATTCTGGGGAAAGCATACTAGCTGGCTATTTGTACAACCTTGTTAAGAAGGAAAACAACAGCAATGTTTCTCATAATCCTAATTACCTTCCAAAGATGACCTATGAAGGTAAGACTGTCATCTCTGTCTATCACAACATATCTTGCCTGAGCAGCAAATAAAACTTTCAGTCTAGTCGTAGTCAAGTGTATTTCTTGTGAGACTGCCCACAGAGATTACTTGTTTCTCTCTCCCTTCCATTTGCCTTTCCCAAGATGAGGGAAAGACTTATGGCCTTCACTAACAATCTTACATGAAGTCTACTAAAGGCTTATTTTTAAATAAATGTAATTGAACTAGTTCAGATCCTTACCTACACAGCAGCTTTAGAATCCATTTATCTCAGATTAGTTTAAATTACTTCCCTACTTTAGTGAAACAGAAATAAGCCACTCAAACTGAGGATAGGTTTGATCCAGAGGAGTTTCAGATCAGTTCTAGATATGATTTAAGTTAAACTAGTGAAGCCTAAGGACAAGATATTATCTTTTTTCAACATCTCTGGTAAGAACCTCTTAGAAAGATATTGTTCTGTACAGGGAAGAAGATCAGTATAGATCCAAGTCATTTCTGGAAGCCAGTTCCAGAGAACTTGATTACTACTAAAAAGAAAACAATATTTAACATTTTGTAAATCCAATATTCTTTCCCTTGAACACTAAATGGGATGTCTGCAATAAATTTTATCTCAGAATTTCCCATTACCATTGGGGCAAAACAACACAAAAGAAAAGACATAATAAACAATAAGCAGTTACACAGACTATATAAAGGAAAGGTGCATAAATGACATTAAAAACCGTCATTTTTAGTAATCCAGAAACAGATACAGCATATATAGAATAGAAAATCATTCCACTCTGTGTAGTTCAGATCACATAACATTGTTACAGACAAAGCCATCAAAGCTGCAGCTCTATTAGCAATAACAAATGAAATGCATCTATTGCACTTAAAAAATTCCCTTGCCAATCCTACTGTTTTTTAGACAAATGCTGCTCTGAAATTTGTACCTTTACCTAGTATTTATATGGAAGAAGCTATCAGACCACTGTGTAAGAAAGGTAGATCTCTTGTCTGTTCATCGGAAAAAAAAGAGTTTGAAGCATTTTAATACAAACTAAAAAAATAGGAAATAGTATTAATAAATCCAAAGAACATAGTAAATTTATAAAAAAGCAGTAGCCTGCTACTTCAGCTCCTGGAGATACTAACTTTGATGTGCATTAAAATACCCAACAAAACCAAACTATTGCATTGGTCTATTTTTTTTTTTTTTTTCTGAAACATAGCAAATAAATGACTAATCTCAGCAGTCACCTTAGCTGGTCAGAAAGTATGGTCACATTGAATATAATTTTAATGTCAAAGTGAATTGTGGGAATGAAACCACTCCAGTCATCCCACGGAGTGACACAAAACTGATATCCACAGGATGCACAGCTGCTGTTGTCTATGATGGGAACTACAAATAAAGGGGCTGAGTATATACCAGAATGTAACAATAATATATAATGGAATAATATAACATAACCACCACCTGCTCCTTATCAGCCATTCTAACGTATATGTTGCAATGGTGCCCTGACATGCCTGGTAGAGCAGGTAAGAGGCTGATTTCTAGCCAATTTTCTGGTGCCCATAACAACAGGCCTCCAAGGCTTCCTTCCATGACAGGACTAACTAACCATCCCAGTCCGGGCAGGACCTCAAAACAACCCTTCAGACAATGTAAACAGCCTCAACTGCTACGTGCAGTCCGACACCTCACTCCAGTTGCAATGGGCTGCAATGCATCATATGCAGGAGGTACAGCTCTGCACCCCCTGTTCCAATAAACATGCTTAAGGGACACAGATGCCTGGATAAACAAGTTACTTTAAACTGGCTACCAGTAGGACCACAGTAGTATGCTTTGAAATCCCTCTCCCCTTGGAAAGGCTCTTTGCAGAAGACAAAAACTGAGAATAAAGGAAGATCAGACAGATCAGACTTAATTCTGTGTCAACCTTGTTTGTATGACAAGGGAGAGATGTTTAAAGTTTAAATCCTATAGATTAGAGAAAAAAAGTGATAACATACTCATGGCTAGCCTTTTCCCAGATTAGTATTGTGACACCTAAAGTTGTCTTTTGGCAACTCCTTCTCCTCCTCCATCTGAAATTAATGTCTCTTACCAAGAAGTATGAAGCTAAAAACATGAAAATTCCTTTCAGTGGTATAAACCCCCCACTATTCTAATATTTGAAAGGAAGAATCATTATGTTTTTAATTATAGTTATTTTAATTTTAATCTTTTAAAGAAAGAAAAGGTACCTGTAAAACAGAAGCCCCACTGTGCAGAAACTGGAGCCCACTTTCAGCAGAATCGATGCCGCCAGTTGCTAAGATGGGAAATCCTGGGAGAGCACGGGCTATGGCAGACACTGCGCGGAGGGCGATGGGTCTAATAGCATTTCCTACAGAAAATCAGAACATTTCGTAAGCAACATCCAAACACATCCTCACATAATTTGCACATCCCGCATGGTAGGACCATCAGGAACTAAGATCTAATTCTGAGATACAGAGGTTATATTAATTTATAAATTGACACCAAGTAGGTTTCAAGCTGTATCAATCCTTGTGAAGTATTATGAATCTGGCTGAAATAAAGACAATCACAGAAACATTTGGATAAAGATTGCAAAGCTGGCTCTAACACTTTAGCTGATACTCAAAACAAAGACTAACAATGTCTGAGGTGGAAAGCAATACTTTACCATGCAGTACACTGTAGAAAAAGAGATCTATGTTTCTACATAAAGAATCAGGTTGACTTTTTGAACAGAGATGTTGTCCAAGTAAGAGAGAACAACTCATTTATTTATGTCTGAGTAAAAATTGTTTAAAAGCACCATTTCACTGCGCTTGACATTTCGTATATTATTTAATATGTTTCCCCTTTGGATGTTTGTAGATGTGGCTAATCCTTTAAGTAAGTCCCCTTTAACATTAGAATGATAGTCAGAAGCTCAAAAGAAAAAAGTAGATTCATTTATGGTTGTATCTCCAAGACTGTAACGTGCATTTTCGAATGGTATATAGAAGTTGAGTCAGACAACTCCCTGCTACATTTAGAGGAATTATGATTAAAGTCTCAGTACACCCTGTCTGCAATGCATCTGCTTTGGCTACAACCGATTGATGGTATGCAAATATTTAAAATACGCATAAAGATGCTGCTTATTAAATGATGGACGGCATAGGCAGCTGACACTTTCAGTTATTTTTTAGGCTAGTTCAGATTTCTTTAGATAACTCCCACATTCTTGAAATTTCTACCTAATTTAGAGAACCTTTAGGATAATTTTATCTTAGCATTGGACAACACCACAGTAGTGTAAGGGAGGGATACATCACTTTCAGAGGAACTGCCTGGCTGTCAACTAGTACTTTTTTTTGTTTGGTACTGTATTATTAGGTAACTTGGGGAAATACCACGACACGAAATACTTCTGAACACCTTCCACGGGTGTTTTTATAACCCTTAAAGCTTTGATCTTCTGCAAGAGCAAATAATCAAAAGGGAAGAAAGAAAAAAAACCAATGCAATGAAGAAAGCAAGAGGAAGAAGAAACTACAATTAGGAAGTGTGGGAAAAGAGCCCATGCGGAAACAGTACCCACTGCATCCCACAACTCTGCTTTGCTGCTTGACCAACATCCTCATCTCCTTGGGACAAAATTTCTTCTTCAACCCAAACAAGCTGTTTTGCCATTCTTTCTCCACCCTTTCTGAGATAGAAGTACTGCAGTCTGCTTGCTGGATTTTTAATCTAAGAAAGTCTTTAATAAAGGATAAATTCCTTTTTTCAAGCAGCCCTATCTCACTGAGCCCAGCACCTACTCTCCTTCCAGTGTCCCCATGAGTGCTTCCTCTCAAGCAGTTTTACTGGTCTCCATGAAGGACCTACCATCGTCTCAGGATTCTGCTCTCTAGAAAGAGTCTCTGCCTTGCTTGTGCATCAGCTAAGTCCTCCCTAGTCTAGCTGGAAGAGTCAATGAGGAGAATGATCCCACATAAGTTCCAGTCATAAAACCCATCATGTTTTGCTTTAAATAGGACAGCTCCACTGTCACTTCATCATGGAGCTATTTTTTCAAGGTAATTTTCCATTACAGAAAAGCGAAATTTTTTTTGTCTTAACCATTAAAAATATTGTCTTCAGCTCATATTGCCTTTTGCAACATACCAGTGCCCCTCACTGCAACCCTGACAGAAAACACTGAATTCACAGGAGACCTTGGCCCATCAGTATTACACACATTCACACCCAAAAGCTCAGCTAAGAAGCATCTGTTGACACCTGCTCTGGATTCAGCACAAAATTATCTTCTTGGGCAATGGCAACTTCTGCTGCCACAGGATAGACACCTCCTCATTATATACTTAATACAACATCTCCTCCTTCTTCAATAGCTGATCTCTGCACCAGAGCAAAACCACAAGACTCGCTGTCTGATCAGACAGACTCGTCCACCTGCCATCAAGACACACCAGATGTTCTTCCATGCCCATGTTAGGGATCAGGACTGCTCACAGATTTGCACAGATACTTCTTGCTAGTTTAACAGAGACTACATAGAGATACAACATTTTCAGCATATGAACTTTCATTTGCATAAATAGACAATCTAACCCAAGATGAGCTATCAGTGTGTTTTGGTGAAAACTAGAGTCTGGTTCATAAAAATTAGAAATCTCACCAAAACCACCTTAGAGAATCTAAGATCACACCAGAAGAGATCACAGAAAGGAGCTGGACCTGAACAAGGACTTTCCACTGGACACTAATGACTACTTGCCATCATTTGAGATAGATCAATTGTAATGAGTTTGAAGGGAACAGAATGACTCTCTGAAAGAGGATGACTGTCAAGAGGATGGTACCAGACTCTTCTCAATGGTGCCCAGCAACAGGACAAGGGGCAATGGGCACAAATTGGAACAGAGGAAATTCCATCTCAACATGACGATAAACTTCCTTACTTTGAGGGTTCCAGAGCACTGGAACAGGCTGCCCAGAGAGATGGTGGAGTCTCCTTCTCTAGAGATATTCAAAACCCGTGCAACCTGCACAGGGTGAATGTGCTTTGGCAGGGGGTTGGAGTAGATGATCTCCAGGGGCCCCTTCCAACCCCTACCATTCTGTGATTCTGCGACTGTTAGTGTCCAAAGAGTAAATATAATGACAGCATTGATGGTCCAGTCTCAGAAAAAGACTTGAGACAAAAACACAAAGGAACCATGCCATTTGGTCTCATGGATTTCTTTATAAAGCTTTTCGGAGGTCATACATGCCAAGACATACACTACACAGCCAAAACCACCGAAAATAATCTCATCAAAAAAACACTAGTTCATAAAACTCTTCAAATATTCAGTGTTTGAAATTGAGGCTGCAGGTAAGCATCAGACTTACTACATTGCTTTCAGGCACTGACAAAGCTGCTCCAGAATTTCATTGTGATGAGGTAGTTATTTTTTAGAAAGGTGAAAGAATACAGACTCTGTAGAGGTAACTCTGAAATCATGTGGCTAGAGGGAAATTTCTTCCCAATCTGCATGAGTTGAAAACTGACATCTGCCTTGAGGCATGAAGGTTTATATTCTTTTAACCCCAATGTAAGTTTGAGAATTTGCAGTCAATCTGTTTTAAAGCCTTATAGACCCTTGACCTTAATGATATCTTGTAGCAAAGAGTTCCACAAGAAAATATTTCCAGAATATAATTGTTCCTTTCTTCAGTCTGATTAAATTAGCCACCTTCTCACTTAAATGACTGTCTCTGTACAATGGTCAGTAGAGGAAAAGGAGCAAATGACAGTTTATTTAAGGTTTCAGCACAATAGGTAATCAGAAAGGCCGCCTTTCAGCCCAAAGAAATCAAGCATATGATTTGATGAAGCCAGGCAGAGATGGCAACGAGACTTAGATTTTATTATGGAAGATAGGTACTTTTTACTACTAGCTGCACTTGATATTCATAATATGAGTTATTACTTACAGTTGGTGATTAGTAAATTAGTGATAAATTGGTACAATCGCAAAAGTATTCCATTCATATACAATTCACCCAAATGAATTTAAAAACATTTCAGGAGTGCTTCTGATGAGAGTAAATAAATGGCTCTAATGACAATCAGAGGGTTGACTGAGGTATCACTATTCATCCCAGCATTTTTTTCTTTAGTCTACAGAATAGGGCACAAGCACATCAGAAGATGAAGTCATTCTCCCATGCATTTGTTGATCAACATTTTAGAAGCTTCCTCTTCTGTAATAAAAGCTGCTGGTCTGGAATACAATGTGATTTACTTGTGACAGAGATCCTAGTGCTTAATGAAATGGTGAAACAACCTTCCAGATTAAAGCAAAAAAAAAAAAAAAGTGAATAATAAGAACAAAGCCAATGAGGATGGAATTTCACCTAGAGTCTGTATTTTCTTGCATTTTCATATGACTACCACAGGAAGGTAATAAATTCCATTATAGAGATTTGTGAATGTTACCAGATGCTAGATGTGGCTATCATTTAGCTTGCTGTAAAATAATGAGGTTTACTAAACAAAGTCCACTTTTCCAGACATCAACCAGGGGAGTGAGATTTGAAAATGAAAGAGAGACAAAAATACCTGGTGGAGATGACATGCTACTCTATGTTGAAAACCACTCTTTCAAGTCTCTCATTAATTATGGAACAAATACTCGCTATTACATAAAGACTTAAGCAATGAAATAATTATATGATGCAAAAGTCTCTGACCTTTTTCTTGCTTTAAAACAGTGAGTTTTGGTTTTCTTTTTTTTTTTCCTTTTTTTTTTAAATAAAGAGTCAGATTTTTCGTAACTATCAGGGACTGCAGTCAAGGAAACCTAATAGGCAAAACACAACAAGGAGGAGAGGCAGAACGTACGTCAGTCAAATGCCTCTCCCTGATCAGCACAGGTAGGCAGGGCTGCCCTTCTCCTCTGAGGATAGCAGACTGATGACAAACGGATGAAAGTTATTATATGTACTTATTTGTTTGATTGTTTATTTTTCCTTAGGAAGTAAAAAACCCTTTACCAATTCCAGAAGATATATGCATTATTACAACTTCATAAGTCCTTGGAGTCCCAGAGTCCTTAATCCTGTCAAGCACCACAAATGTTCACTAGACTGGGACTTGAGAGCCAAACTTAATGCCTTCTTCAAGGAGAAGCCTGGCATTAGTCTTCAAGGAACCCAGTAGCTTTGGAAGTTCCTAGCAGAAACAGTTCTTGACCCCAGTGATCCACCAATGGGGAAAAAAGTGGTTTCAGAAGTCTTAAATACTGGGCTACATTCTCACTAACAATATATTGCACCAGCATGTTAGTTTAAAGTCTTCGACACATATTTGCAGCAGCTCTAAATGGGCCTTTAGGTAAAAATGATTGAGGTCCATTAAAAAACAGCCAACAGAATGGAGGTGAATCAATTCAGACTGATAATACTGAGTCTGAATCTTGAAACAGTCTGAATGGTCTTAATCAAACTCTCTATCAACAAAAGAAACAGATTTAAAAGGAAAGCAAACTCTCATACCTTTGGTTAGTAGATGACTTAAAAGCAAATTTTTGTATCTATGGTTACTAGATAGAATAAAAATGAATAAAGTAACATTAATTTTTAATTTGCATTATATTATATTACACTGCAGTTCTTTACAAATTTAATATCAGATTTAAACCACAGAGCCTAAATACTACAAAGAAAAATTAGCTGATACATTATTTTTGATTAATAAATTACTGTTAAAGTCTTTGCTGCTAAAAGAAATAATAAAAAAAAATATCTAAGCAACATCACTCTCCCTCCCTCTGTAAATACACTCTGGGAAGACAGCTGACATTGTTATCTCCCTGACTGTTAACATTAATAAAGCTAATGACAAAATAAGCCAATGACAGCAAATACCAGACTTGGGTGCAAAAGCATTACATAAGGGAATTGGTCTTGGAGAAATCAGGCATTGTAGATGATCAATCCAATGGAGCGGGAATTAACCATATAAGAAACTTTGGGGATTAGGAAAAAAAACCCAGAAAACATAATTCTTTGTTAAGACTTTTTTTTTTTGGTAGAACGTGTATTCTACCTAGTACTGGTGATCAAAGTACTTTATATATATATATATATAATCTGCATTTGCAAACAGTCCAGGGATATGTGCAGGTTGCACACAATTCATTTGCCTTGCATTCCTTCTGATTGCAATTATTCTATATGTTCTTTCTCTCTGCCACCTGTAGGTGGCCACCATAAGCTACACTTATCAAATAACTCATTAGCTGGGTTTTCAATACTGTCATATCCAGATAATTAGCAATTTATTTAAATAACCAATTTCTGTGGAAATAATTGCCACGGAATGCCCTGAACCTACTTTTTATAAACTATAATAAAAGTGTTAAGATAATCCCTGACATTTGCAAATGCCATTAGTTCACCTTTCCTTTTGATAGTGCTATGGCATTATGTTTAAACAATTACCCGATAACGTGGCAGTTTAATGAAACAGTGTAGCAGGCACATCCTTCAAAATGGCCAGAGAATCCATTTATATGCAGAAGAAAACCCAATGAATAGACATGTTTAGAGAGAAAGACTATCCACAGCTGTTACGAGGTCCCCAAACGGGACACACAATAGTCAGTGCACTAAAAGGAAGTGCCCAAACAGCAAGTTCAAGATGCACCTCGCTACAGCTTTAATGGTGCACAGCCCAACACTCCTCACTCAGCTCAGAATCCAGAGAAGTCTCTTTTCACTGCTCTCTATTTCACAGCCTGGTCAGTCCTTCAGTACATTACTACTCACACATTAATAGCAATTTGCCAAAACCACTTATAATAAGGTTCTATTTACTCAGATACTGGCTATTTAAAACCAAAAATTTCAATTATTCGCTTACCAAATGGAGCATTCTAGGGAATATTTATTTTATGGAGTGTCTCTACAACAGTCATCCTACATCTTCAAAGCAATGGCTACCTAGTGTTTAATTTTATTGATAATTTACGAAGGGCGATGCACCAACAATACCAAATCAATGCCAAAGGTTCTGCTGACTACAGTGAAGTCAGGACTTTACGTCAAGACTTTAGAATAAAGTTAATGATTCTGCAAATTTGAAACAATTTCTGTCTCACTCTGCTATTGCTGTCTCTCGAAACCATATCAACTGACTGCAGTCTGCTCATTTTTGTTCACGTATCATGACTATCTATGACATTTACGGCCTGATAAATTGATAGTGTGTTAATACTGTCTCTGATGATTATTTCCCTCTTCTTTTTTATTTCCAGGCTTACTTCTCATTTGATTCTGTTTGGAATACCTGCTGGTTTGAGTTCAATCTATGTGTGGAAAAAAGTAACCATTTTGCTTCATGCTTCCTTTGAAAAAAAGAAATTGTACCAAAATACAAGAAAATGGTGGAACTTTCATAAGCACAGAGAAAAATCAGTGTCCTTTTAAGGATTTATTTTTACAATTTTAGAATTTCTGCTAACGATCATTTATGCTCTTTCAGCTGAAAGTTCATAAAATCACCAGAGTTCTCATTCAATAAATGTTTAGTAGTCATTGGAGATTTCTCTCAATTAAAAAGGTTAGAATCAGAGAAAGAGAATAGGGAAAAAGTAATTTTTTTTTTATCTGTAAATATTATTTATCCAGCAAGAGCTGGGGGAGTTTGCATTCAGATTGAACTTCAGTAAGAAAAATCAAGAGGACAGATACAAATTATTTTGTGATTGCTGCAAGAGCTGGTTAAACATTTTCTAACAAAGCACTTCTCACACTGAAAACTACAGATCCACTAAAAATCGATACTTATGGTTATCTGCACGAGACCTAGCAAAGCATTTTCTACTGCAATTTGTCAGGTGTTCGTTCTTTAGTTTCATTCATGCTTTCCGCTTTGGTTTGGCTTGAAGCTGGAAACTGTCTCACATGGTGCTTTACATGTTCCTTGGTTGGTGTGGAACACCCTTTCTTTTTCCTGGCTGCTTCCCTATTGGTCCCTGTCATGACTTAAGAGTCTGAGTCACTGGGTTTGGTGCGAGGGAGCTGAGCACAGTGTGCTGCTGAAGGAGGTCTGGCACCTTTTGTGCTGTGCTCCTCCACTGGGCCAGGACAAAACGTGCCTTTTAGCGAGAGAGTGGTAGTGCTAAGAAAATAAAACAAATATCAAATATATATCAAACATAAAAGTAGTGCTAATACCTGAGGTATGCTCCCAACACAACAAGGAAAAAGACATGTGAATTAGACTAGCATAAAAGCCAAGGGATGGCCCATCTAAGAAATATTGCCCACAGTTACCAGCCAAGACCATTGCGGCCATCACAGAGGGACAAATGAGTTCCTGCCAAATTCTGCCGGGCAATCATTCCCCCCAAAAGATGCGAGTGCTTCACTCTAGCACACGGTAGATCTCACTGCCCATTTATTTCGATGCAGAGACAGATGTGTTTAACCCAAAGTCTAGTAGAAGTGTTTGTGGCTATTTACCTAGAAGCTTACAGACTTGTTCAAAGGCAGGCTTGCTCTGCCAGGCTCAGAAGCAGCTCTACCTTTGTTTGAGCTGGTTTTAACCTCCTCAACAACAGCTGTCGTTGTTGACTGCCGTCAACATGACCCTGGTGTCTGAAAGCAAGACGTTCATGTGTGTCTACATGTCTGTGCCTGGACTTCAGCCCATACATCATTCTAACCACACAAAGGCCATTTTGTATATCTAAGGTCACACTGGAGAGTGGTGACTGGCTGCTCAGCAGGGTGCTGAAGCTCTTGCAGTGTATTTAAAAATAAAAACGTAACTGAAGAATGCAGTACAAAAACTTTTTGGGTTATTTACAAAACCTGAAGGATACCTTGTACTGTTTAATAACCACTTGCCTAGAGAAGTCCCTTACAAAAAAAGAAAGAGAGCTTATGAAAGTATAGCAAACTAAAGCAAGCAGATCTAGATATCTAGAAAGCTCAGATGAAGTATCTCCTTCTCCTTTTATGTTAGGATCATTCTTATCCTATTTTGAGGTTTATCTTTTTTATTTTGTCCATGTCTGTATTTTATCTATCTCATCCAGTTGCTACTATCTAGTAATATATAATTTTATGTATGGATATATATAGAACTATTTATAGACACATAAAATATATTAAAAATACGATGGCATGAACACAAAATTTTTGTGAAACAAATGACTCAATTTAAGCAGAAAACACTGTATTTGCCTGTGCAATAGTGTGTGTCGATACACACATCTACCATATTATTATTACATACCCATATAATCTGTGTGAGTATATATATACACATGCACACTCAGTAGATATATTTCCATATTCACATATACATAAAACAGTGGATGACACGTCCCCTGATAAAACCTGTTATTTCAACACTTCAAGTGAAAAGTGTTAAAATAAATGGCTCATCACATACAATGTGTTAAAATAAATGTTTATTTCAACACTATGTGTATCATAGCCATTTATTTCAACACTTCCCGTTTCTCAAGACTCACACAACCAAGAGCAGGAGAACTGATATTTATACTTAAGGTAGTTGAAGCACACAGCCCTACTCATCTGCTTGCCATAGGATGAGTAGGAAGTTATTTGACACTTTTTTTTCTCCCAGGAATAAATGGAAACTACCTACCTTGACTGTTCATGGGGATCCGCATGTGTCTGTAAGCTGGTGGGCTGCTTCATCATTTGGAATGAAGAAGGGCCATACCAGAGTCTGTTAAGATATTTGGAAAGCATGCTGCTGCTATCGGGTTAAGGTTGGGAAAAGCAGCAAAGTATGGGGGCTTTTGACAATTTCACTTTGCAATTTTGGAGTTTGACACAAAGGAATCTGGGCAGACAGAGACTCATGTGAAGAAGAGCAAAAACTAGAGCTGTTCATACTGCAAGCTGGAAGGGATGTGATTTTTATCACCAGTTATAATCTGGTGATCAAATTATGAGTTAGGAGAGAACAGCTGAGTTCCTTCTCTATCCTGATTAAAATAGTTTCTTGGGAGGATACTTCAGCTCCCAAGAGTTGCCTTATTTATTCTAACACAGATCCTGAAGTATCTTTGGAGCAGCAGCTTTCCAACTTTAGGTGGTCTCTAAAGCACAAATACAGTCACTGCGAGTTTCACATTGGTGTGTTCAGATTACTGTCAGTATCTGAACTTGCTCCTACAACTTGAGCTTAGACATTTTATTATATGCCAGTGTTAAACTAGCACCAGTTTCTTTCTCTGCCTTACTTTGAGAGGAAAGCAGAAGAAGCTTCCATTCTCTGGTAGGTCCCGCTGGACCTGGAGGGCACTATGCCTTTATGGGTCAGCCCCTAAGGGACAGAGGCAGGATGAAGAAATTTAAATAATGCACAAAATATGCACAAAATCTCCACAAACCATGAGTCCCTTCTGAGCAATATTTACTGTTAACTTGTCTGCAATGTTTTCTTAGAGCTTTCCTCCTTTGAAAAACTCTCAAAGCATGATTAGAGATTGCCTGGGCCCTAGCAAGACAGTGTGGCCTTAAGAAGATAAACACTTGGCGGGGGGTTCTCTTTTCTTTTTCATGTACTTTTTCTTCCCTGAAATTGAAGATCTATGTGCTGGTCTGGACAGAGCACAAACCCACAAATTAAACTAATGAAATGTTAGCGAGGACTTTGCAACCAGGACACACTGTCAGAAGTCTGTTTTGCACGCAGACAAAGAAAAATTGAGACCATGGTTTCATCAACCCACGAATAAATTCACTGCCTTGAGCTAAGCCACCGCACAGTGCTAGTTGCCTATATTCAAATATCTCTCTTCCTGTAAAGTTATCTTCCCCCCGTGTCACCTTTGGCAGATAAAACACTATCATCATTTTGTAGCAGAATAGTGTACAACGCAACGGAAGTTCTCCAGAAAAAAAAAAAAAAAGTTTTCACCCTTTTACTTTCCTCAGACATGATTAGTTCCAGAAAAAGGAGGTATCATCACTCCTTTGAAGGCACTGTAGGTTATAAGATTGTTCTTCAGAAGTTGGCAACATGTAATAAAAGTGCTTTATTCCTAAACATCAATCAGTTTCAAGAATGGCAGTTGTTCACAGAATGGTAATAATGGAAATATTCGGCTAATAACTACTGTAGAAATTAAAACGTTGTACGACAGACATGCAAGAACACTTTCTTATAATTACAGTTTTATAACTAGGTACATACGTTTCTAAATATTTAGTTCCTTACCCTTTGGTATTTTTGTAATGAAATTTACATGACAATACTTATTTTCCATAAAAGCAAAGGACCCCTCCACTCCAACAAAGAGTTGATGCCTTGGCTTTAACTGAGACCTTGGCTGCACAGGGGTGACAATTTTAAATAAATGCTTTTTCTTCTTTTCTTTCTTTTTAATAACCTTCACAATTACAGGAAGTTTCATGCCATTTCTTTAGCTGAGAGTGTACAGCAAGCTGAAGAGTTAATGCCTTAATGGAAAGCAAAACAATAACATGTCCGTGCTGTGTAAACTATTTGTGGCATAAAGGAAGCACAAACCTTATTTGCAGAGGCCTTTACTAGCTCTGGATATATTATTGAAGGTTGGTAATTAAAACATGGTTGTAACAGTCCTGTTTGTGACCAACCACACAACGCAATGCTGATTTCAAGATGAAATTGTACACCTGTATCATAACTCTGCTTTCTGCATTAATAAAAAATAACAGCATTAATAGGCCTAAATACTCATTTGTTTGATGTATTCAGAGCAACATAAGGGGATGCGAGGGGAATTTAGTGTATTGCTCTGTCAGATCATTTTAATTGTTATCCAATGAGGGCAGCTCAGAGGGTGAGTAAAGGACTTAATTTATGTACTTACTCATCCCCTCGACTTCCACTGAAGAAAAATGATAGCAACAACTCCTAAACTGCATTCACTGGTCTTCAGTGATCAAAGTAAAGGCCAATTAACAGAAAGCCAGGGCCCCACAAAGTGTTTGGTGATTTAAAATACTGATCAGAACACACACTGCTGCTGCTAAACACATACCAGCAATATTTGGCATTTACACAGTGCTTTCTAGGAGAGGGTATCCAAGTATTATATGAAGGTATAATATTACTATCTCACAGAAGAGAAAGGTTGCAAGGGCAGCCCTGGAAATTTGTGTGTGAAGAGAGCAATTCCACCTGAGCAGAAGAGGCAGCAGTCAGCCCTCATGGCAACGAACCCGTTGTCCCTTGGCACAGGATGTCATACTGTCCTTTGTTCTAAAACTTGGTAATTTAAAGGATACCTTTTTTAGAGGTGTGCTTTGTAAATCAACACAAGCTGTCCCCTCTTAGAAGTAAATTACGTACTAATGTCCTGGGCATCTTATTCCGTGCATTTTCATGGATGAATTTTTATGCCCATTCAAACCACAGCCTCAAGCATGGGAATATGGCTGTTCATAGAAGCACACAGGACCGTTGTTGACTGTTACTGTCACCCACAAAGCAATTATGTTCTCATTCCTTCTTGTTTTTCGCTTATATAAAATAAAATGTATCTGAAAGAACTGAATCACTGTGGGGGCAGCATCTTTGGGCAAAACTGTGTTGCTTCTTGGTCATGCAGAATTATTAGGAATTCTGAAGGTTATTTTGAGTAATCAAAATACATATGAAAACGAAGAGAGCCCATTTGCATGAGCTATCACTGATATAATACTGTGTATGGAAAGCTCAAAGAGGAAGACTCACAAAAGCATAAATGTTCTGTGTGAAACTCTAACACATCTGTTCAGCACTGAAAAGCCAGCATTTAAGTCCAAAGCACTAGAGAGCCGAGACAAGTGCATTTTTGGAATCAAAACAAATGCTGGTAATTTAAGAAAATACTATGAAGCACACAAAGACTGTACAATGCCATATGTTGCACAATGCATCTGGTAATCAGTTTAGTGTATATGCCAAATTTACTAGAAGCCCAAATAGGCTTAAGTTCTTTATTCAGAAATTCAAAAAGTAAACTACAAGCATTATAAACATGGTGCACTTACAATTAGAGGAAAAAAAAAGTGGATTTTTCTTTTTACTTACAGAACACAAATAAAAATTAATCTCCTAAATTATATCCCATAATGAATATATGTCCAAGCTCCACTTTTGATCAACACCTTTCACAGATGCACAGTTTCAGGACATGGTATGTTCTACAGCACAAAACATAAATGTGATTTTTAAATTATTTTACACTCAATGTTTACTTCTATTTTGAAGGTTTGAAGTCATGAAGGTTTTATGCTGTCATTTGAGATTCTATAAACAACACATTACTGAAGATGTCATCAAAAACAGATATACAAGCAACCTGGCGTGTATAGTGGTCCTAAATCAAACATGAATCCACAGCTACAGTATTAAAAATACAGTAGAAATCCCTAATTCAAGTGAACAGTATCACCTATAAAGCCAAAATAAATGGAGTAGGATAATAGTTTTCAGACTTGGGTTACAGTGTCAATGCAGAGACTTGAGCTGTGTTAACTCACCAAGCTTGATCTTGCTTGCCAGAGCATGCTTGTCAATATTTAGCTCCCAGGGAGCATGTCACAAGTCTTTACAAAAACTAGTTTAAATACAAAATACTATAGCAGCTGCTGTGATCCTTTTTCTAACATTGAGATTAAATTGCTGAAATTTGTTTTGAGCTTTTTAAACCAGAAAACGTGTGCCATATACCTACTGTAACAAGAATATGAGAAACAGCATTAAGGGATTGCAATGCTGTTATTAGGGCTTATTAAAATACAGAAAAACACCAGATGCTTTACATTAACTGATTGGAAGATATTTTAATGTCAAGCATACAAATATCACTTTCTCCTGTGATACCATATTAAAAAATGGACTGGGATAAAATCAGATGCATCTGTGTTTTTGAAAAAATAATTCTACATCTGCACCAGAAAAAAAATAAATCACTTACTTGTCTAATCACTGGAATTTCATCCCAAAATGTAGGCACACACTATCTTAGGCATTTGACAGAAGTACCTAAATAAGGGATATACTAACCTCAAATTTCTGATGCAGTCACAATGGAACGAGGAAGGAACCCACCTCCTTACATTGACAAGGTAGAAGCTTAACAGTCTCCTAGCAAAGGGCCTGAAGTTCAGTGGGATGTCCCTTGGGTGTACCTGGTCAGCACGTCTGCTCAGAGCTGCCCATGAGAACCCCGACAGCAAGTGCATATCACCAGCTGTATCTTAGCAAGTCCTTAGCCTCTTTGGCGACAGCCTGGACAGGCTCTCAGACACACAGGTGTCCTGGTAGAAATGGCAGCTCAGGAAGTCAATGCTAGTAGCGTAAGCAGAAGAGAGCACTACTGTCTGCCTTCTCCACCCAGCAAATCTTTGGTTCAGTGAATCTTATTTATGAGAAACAGAGAGAAATAGCAAAGCACATTAGAGGTAGCCCTGGAAGAAGCCCAAGTTTGGAAAAGAGATTGTAAGAGTGACAATTTTCTTTTATTTTTGAAGACCCTTTTCTCACCCCACAGTATCTGACTTTAAAGGTAAGCTGGGGATGTTCTCAAAGCTGTGAAATAGTGAGCCTGAAAGAAAAGAAAAATAAAGACATTGGAAAGAAATCTGTGTGCCAGCCTCATGCAGGAGGGAGCTCCTTCCTTTAATGTCCCTCAACAAGATAAAGCAAGACTTGGGGTGACTACCCTGCCTCTAGCAGGGTTTGCCTCCTCGCTGGATACCTGCCAAGGACTGATTCTCTAATGTGGTTTTATGAACAATAAAGATGCAAGTGATCTCTTCATTATTTCAATAAACCAGATTGTGCCATGTAGCAGGCTTTTTCAAAATATTTTTTACGGAAAATAAGTTGCCACCAGATCCTCCTTAAAGGTCTGAATTCTTCAGAACCCACCTTCAATAAGTTCTGAAGAAGCTGTTCAATTTATAAGAAAAAGTAACTGATTCTTAAAGGCTTGCCTGGCAATACCTTCTTTGCAAGTGCTCCCGATGCACAGAATTTATCAGGGCTTAGAATGAGAAGATTTCTCTGAGTACCCCCTATTAAAATCTAAGCAGCTCTGGAGTGGGCATATATCCAAAAATCAGTGAAAATACTGCCAAAGCTGGTGTATTCAATAGGCAGGCAGCTGACGTGGCATTAACTGTGTAAGCACAGCAATAATGGATAGGGAGTAAGATAAGTTCAGACCAGCCAAAATGTGGACTGGAGTAATCACACATACTTTTGAAAACCAACAGGTCACTCAAGAGGGCCACAAAGTGGCCCGACACAACCGTAACACAGTTCACCATGACTTCACCGGCATGCCTGCTTGCAAAAAACCCCACAGCTTTCTCCTCATTTTGAGCTGCCTGTAACAAGGTTCTTCAGAACATCAGCCTTACTTCACTGCTGAGTCAGGTATAGTACCATACATTTAATGGATACGTCTCATGTAATTAAAAGCACCCTCTCTATACAGCTGCCACAGCTGCGCGATGGATTTCTCATTCTGAAACAGTGGGACACTGCTCTCAACAGTTCTCACGCGGCTCTCACTTAACCCAAATAATGGCGGCTCAATCCCTGACTATGAGTGTATTTTGGGATTTAAACAGGACTTACTAAAGATGGTTGGTTTTACAGTCCGTGTCAATAGGGAAGACATTTGCAATTACTTGGCAACATAGAAACTGCAAATTGAACATAAATTGGAAAACCGAATTACTATAGCAGGTTTCCTAAAGGATTTTGTAGGATACGTTTGTATATCCTATGTGTGTGAGTAGGATATCTGTACAGCCCATTCTATACAATGGGGTGCTTGCATGAAAAGACATACTAAATTGCAGTTCCCTTAGCTGACTACTATATATTAGCTGAATTCTTTTGAAAGGCAAAAAAATGTTCTGATGGTTGTGAAATACTTTTCTAAATGCTTCTGGCAATAACTCATCAGGGATGATGTGATGCCCAGTGAAATACAAACCTAGGATGTACCCAGTTAAACAAACCTGCTATATTTTCTGTTCTGTACTTTATGTGTGGCATTAGGATGTATTCATCATTCAAGTAGGATACTAAAAAATACAGAATATTAGCAGGATTTAGGTGAATAAAGATGTATTCACTGTAGCAAGTTCATCATAAATCGTAGCTAACCAGCAGTAGAACTTTCAAAGGTTACTCCTACATGGCAGCAGGACAGCAGCAACAACTGCGTAAGAATGACCTTTTGGTGCTGTGGGATATAAAGGTATGCCCTGGGTTTAAAGTTGTACCAGGGATTACTTCTTTTTTTTTTTTTTTCCCCCCAAGGCCCCGTGTTTTATCTGCTTGTCAAAATATCCCGCAACTGGATTAACCTCAGCAAGCACAATTTCATGTAACTGTAAAACCTTCTCTTCAAGCCACTTCCTGACCCATTTCTAAAACACATCAATCCAGTGTTTTGTAGGTAGTGAGAATGGTGAGAACCCCCAACATGCTCCGAGAGATGCCTAAGCCACTGAGGCTACTGAAGTTACTGAATCAGGTGGAGGAGCTAGCACGCAATACAGGAGCTGGGAGGTACTGTCAGCAGTGGTAGTAACCCCAGATTGATGGCAGAAGACAGTAGCCCGTTGGCCTATCCTGAAAGCACAGATGTCCTACGGAGAGACAGAAGAACGGGAGGAAGTTCCATGCTAACAAATATTGAATAAGAAGTCATTTTTCTATTTATTTGTTAGATCATATTTTGATGTTAAATGTATTAGATTTTTTTTCATAAATGTAAAAACATGTTTATTCTTCAGGTAAGATGAGAGTATGTCCTCCACTGAATACAGATGGGCTCTACAACCAGTATATGCCACTTGGTGACTAGACAAAATCAATATGCATAGAAAGATGTAAAAAAATGAACATGCTTAAGACACACTGGGTCAGTACCCAGGGGTTTTAACTTCTGCCGATACAATTGATAATCAGAATCGTTTACAAACTCTGCCAGATTCTTATTTTTGGGGGAGAATTACAATTAGAACTTCTGCTCTGTGAAGTTCTGCTCTGTGAGTGGCAGGTACAGTTTATAATTTCCACAGAAGATGGTTGCCTCATTGATCACTCTGAAGTACCACCTGTATCACAAACCCTGCTATTGATTTGGGTACAGAATAACAAGTCAGCAGAAAAGATAACTATGGGCCCTGCACAATCAACAGCAGGGAGCTTTTAACACTGACATGTATTCACATGAATTTTAACTCTGTTTCCTTTGTCAAGCCTTTTCTCTGCCTCCTATATTGAAACTCCCTAAACTTTCATAACCTGTATTCAAGTTCTAATCCATCACGCATGTAACACTGCAACAAAGCACTGCAGATCTCCAGGCCAACTAGAACACTACCACCTGAAATTACCTTTGTGCTCCAGCACATGACCAGGCACTTAAACACTTAGAATTACTGCTTCTGTACAAAATGTACTTCTGCATTGCCCGGGACACCGAGAGCAGAAAGCCAGGCCTAACTCCAGCTTGCTCGACTGCTGGAGAGCAGTTGGCAAGCCAGAGTGGCCCTTCTACCCAGTCACTGAGCTGGGATATCCTAAAGCACGCAGATCTCACAGTTTAGACATGCTTTTGTAGTGAGTAGCGGCCTTTCAATTGCGTGAAAGTCTGGAGAGTTATACAGTATGCTGCCACAGCCTCGAGTCCTTGTTCAAGCTGCACTTGTGAGTCAAAAGACATTTTGACTTCATTGTGATTATCCAGGGCGAAAGGTGAGAAAGATCAGATTGAGAGAGCTGCTGAGACTTAATGGTAAACAAGTCTAGCAGTAGACTTCACCAGGGCTTTTCTTGATTTTTATTATTTTAATTAATGTCTATTTGAAATGCTTGATAGTATTTTAATTCCAGCATTAGAATGAACTGAAAAGTACTTAAACGCCACGTATTTTTCAAATAAATAATTCATAAGACACTTAAAGCAGTTATATTTAAATGACCTCTAAAATGAAGAGTAGTAAGTTTTTTATGATAGAAATATATCAGTTTTCAACATGACAATCTCCAAAAGATACGACACAAACATTCTGAGATATTTTCTTTTTTGTGAGCGTTTGGAAGATTGGAAGAGGTGATCAAAAGAGAAAGAGACATCTTCTCCCTTAGACCTGACAGACATGGAAAGACAATCAACTTGCGCTGGCAAAGACAACATCAATGGGTTCAATCTTGCTGATACTGGAAAGAGACATTTTCTGTTCCTGACTGATTTACACCTCCTCATTGGGTCATAGTTTGCATTCACCTCCACCCATTACTGCAACCAAGCTTAAATACAAGACCCTGCTCCATCAGGCTGCTTTAACATGCTTTGACTTCTCTTTTACTTTCTCTATTAATTTCCATCCTTTGTTAATCAGACTATATCTCTAAATTGCTAACTATAAGAGCACGCTTTACTTCATCATGTTAATCCATAGCATTATATGAACTGATTTCCCATTTTATCTACCTGCACCCAGATTAAAACCGCGCGTCCTTTCACCAATACTTGTGATAGCTAGGCCACAGCCATCCCCTGTTATTTTTACCGTATTATGTCTAAGTAGAATTTATGATTTTATTTGAATTACCTTCTGACATTTGCCTTCGGTAGCCATCAGTAAAACTTGATAGCTTATAAAAAAATCCACTTATCTGGGAAATGAATTATTTCAACTGGACATATCCTCTATGAGCTTTAATGTAAACAGTAAATCCAGAGTATTTAACAATGATAGTTTAGAGATTAATCTAATTACAGGCTATTAAAAGAGGAGAATATAGCAGATTGCATTTCTAAAACCCTGTACAGACCAACAACAGTTAATGATGATTTGATGGTTTTCTAGGAGTTTGGAACAAATACTTGGCTTTTAGTCTGAAAGCAATGCTGGACATTTCTGTCTGATGCTTGGGGGATTCAGCCAACTAACAGATACATTTGGTGAAGAATCTCATTCTAGTCATGCCCTCCCTTCCTAATTTCCCTTTTCACTGTTTTGTCGTCTTTGCCTGTTCCTCAGGGAACCGAGTGATTGATAGCCTAATCCAATGACTGTATTACAGCTGCCTCAACTTGGACTCTTTTCCTTATCATTAGCAGTTAGCCTATGGTTAAATTCACAGCTCACTGCTTGGTACAGCCCCTGAGATTTAAGGGTCTGGCCTTTAGAAAATATTTAACATAAAATTGAAATCTTGACATACTGAGAATTCAGTTCTCTGCAAGGCTTCTTTAATTAATCCAATGTACTGTACCATTGTTCTATATGAGGCTGTGACATGGTGAACTGTTACTGAAGCTCACAGAGATGTATAATTCTAAATTAAACACTCACTTACGTGTACCTACACTGCATTTGTTTCCCAAGTACATGTGCATGAATGTGAAAATTTAAATTCAATCTATAACAATAATAAAACACAAACCAATTACACATCAAGAGCAAAGACTTTTCATTCATTTCAAGCTCGGAATGAGCTTTTTCAAAGTAAGAGGAGGAGAAAACACAGCTCCGTTCAAATGCTGTGTGTAGACTCTTGCTTCATTCTTTTTCCAGGACTCATTTAATCTTTTGGTGAATAAAATCAATTACGATCATTTTTAATCAACTACAAACGGCACCTGTGCTAAAAGTGTAAAGCATTTACTTTGTGGGAAGAAATTGGCTAAAAAATATTAAAAGTGGAAAAATATGCTATGTTCTCTGACCTTATCTGGAAAATAATACTTATTTCTAAATAGCTATGGGAAGGATGTAGACCTTGATCTATGCTGTAAACCTTTGCCCTACTTCCAGTCAGTCGATGAGCTGCAAGCTTCTATGAAAATGGCAGCTGAGTCCCAGATGAAAAATTATGCATCTCATAAACTGCTATTCTGCTGAAATGTCAAGCTATGGCAGGGCTGTACCTCAAACTCAGCACTTGGCATTTTCCTTCTGTCTGCTTTGTTGCCATGAAGCAAACATGAACAGTGAGGATTTGTGTAGGGCAGGTAGCAGGCGAGCTCCCTGTCAAAAATCTATTATTAGGGCTCTGATCTCTCCTGCACAGACCAGTGACGGCAGAACACTAAGAGAAATCAGACTGCTGCAAGGACACCATGGAAAACAGAGGACTCTTTGTGAATCCTGACATAATATATGCAAATAAAGGCTTTTAATGGCTGGGCTACATTTAACAGAAATAATAAAACAAAATTAAAATTGCACTGAGGCATATATTTGTTTTTTATTCCTATCCACAATGTTTTATAAATATATGTTAATGTAAATAGTCTTTAATACTCGGTAAATATTTATACTAAACAGAAGTGCCTATGCATACATACATTTTGTTTTGTTTCCAGTGATGGGCAGCTTTTCATTCCTTTCTATTGACCAAAATCCACACTGAACAGCCACTGAGAGAACTGTGATTAGGAAAGTGAATGCTCTTGGGTTTTTTTCACTTTTCTTTTAATGATGTGTCATAAAATTAAAAATAAAAGGCAGGCCTTATTATTATAACTTCAACTTTTCCTCTTGCAATACAATTCATACAATTCAGATTAGAATGTATGCCCCTATTAATAATGTCAATTATTCATATAATATATACATTTTAATTTAATGAAATAACACCTGCAAAGCATTCCCTAAAAAGTCACAATTGCTGTCTGACAGTGTTTTTTTGTAAAAAGAGACAGCTCCACTAACTTACTTCAAAAGTAACTAAAATTAACTGCCTCTGCTGGCTTCCAACAATTATATGTTCCCACATTCAGTGACTGAATCTGCTATCTAGGTATATCCCTTCTGACATCCCTTGTGGTCAGCTATGAAGTTATAACACACAACTTCCTGAATCTCTCTTCATCTGGAAAAAAATACAAATATATGTATTCAAACATGCTGTACAATATATTTGGGCAAATAATGCCCAAATGCTACAGAATGTAATAATTGGACAAAGCAATAACGGAACATAGACCTGAAGTGTTTGAACTATGGCTGTAAAATACTGCAATATTTTTGCAACAAAGCATTAAAAGGTTACATAGTGAGTGCACTGTGGAGAGATTTGCTTTTAAAGTAAGTTTTTTGCGAAGTCCAGTGTATGGTTTTATAAATTTATCCCCCAAGGATCTGGCTTCCAGACAAAAACAAAGAAACAAACAGATGACAAAGAACAAAAAAACATGGAAATTCAAACAGAAGCTCTGCTCTGTTTGTCTGGAATGGATATCCTATTGTGCTGCAATGTGATGTGTTTCATAAAACACATCTGGAATACGGAAGCTCATGAAAAAACTTGATTTTTTTTTTAAATTAAAATACATTTAAAGAAACAAATCTTAGGGAAGTATGTAGCTGCTGACAGTATATTAACATTTCTCTGGGAAACCTGCCATCTTATTTCTAGTACCTATAAAATATACATTTCCAAAATAATTTATACTTTACAGACTAAAACATCTCTTTCAGAGCCAGAGGTCATTACTCCTTGTGAGGATAAAAAAACACCACTAGCTTCTTTTTAAGAAACAAATACTCTGCGCGGCATGCTTATAGGAAGAACTCAGGGTAAAATCTCATGTATTCTATATCCTCAAACCTGAAATACTGCTGGCTCAAAAAAGCGCCTAATCGTAATCAAGCTATGTCTCTAATCCTGCAAACATGATTGTTACACAGTTTGGGAAGCCATATCTTAATTTTAGTGTTTTTCTTTCATCATAAGGGCTTATTTCCTTAAACATATTTTGGAGGCTTCATTTTGAGTAATGGGCAATTCCTGGAAACTTATAAAAAATGGATGAAGACTGGGATCCTCTAAGCATAACATCCTCTCACATAACGGGGCCACAGAAATCCATAGGGCTACCACAGCCCTTGGGCTCAGCTAAGGCTCCACGCTGCCAATTAGAAATGAATTTTATTAGAAAACAACAATTTGTCAAAATTAAAGTGAAATTTTTCCTGCAAACATTTTTGGCACCAGGATAGAGGCAGAAGGTGAAGAAAAGCCAGAAGAAAAACCAGAGAGATTTTACAACACACAGTAGTCAGAGGGTAAACTTGGAATCCAGGGGACCCAGCTGAGACCCAGGCTCACACCTGGGATTTAAACCTGCCTCTCCGGTGCGCAGGTCAGCAGGCTGTGCTAGTGTAAGTGTGTATCCTGTGAGAGTTGTTTCGCTTTGCATTAATAATTCAATATTTGCAGGGAAGTGGAGAAGAGAGAGAGACTAATCCTACAGTCTAGTGGTCAAACACCCACCTGGGACACTGGGATCCTTCCCTGTCAAAACCACCCAACAAACAGGAGGGTAGGAAGGAGGAAACAGCAATGCTTCTTACAGCTTAGCAATTTTCAGCTGATCAAATTAGATCAAAACAGGAAGGTCACTGCCCGAGCACTGGCTGGGAAGAAAACACTGACTGTGACAACTCAAAGCTAGATGGGGGTTTTAAAGTAATCTCATTAAGTCTCTCCTTCATGGAAAGATTTTATAAAAACTGTTTTAAAAATCCGAGACACGTCTGTTCTCAAAACATCCCAGGATCTGGCAATGATGTTTATAAACCTTTTTTTAAAAATTATTTTCATGTATTTGAGACAAACCATAGGAAACTACCTGGCATTTAGTAATTTAAAGAGAATTAAGAAGAAATTCCCTTTCCAATGTCTGTCTTTTCTGGAAGAACAAATGACAATCCCCCTGCATATAGCTGCTTCTGCACAAGGCAGACAAGAAAAGGAGGGAAGAGGAGGCCAAGTCGTAGACAGAAAAGCTTTCTTCAGTATGTGGCCAGGTAGGAGATTTCTGAACGCTGGAGGACAGGGAAGACTGTAAGTCAAAATTTCAGGCTGTTGCTTGGACAGGACTTTAATATACTTTCATTATTTGCTCTTTAATGAAAACTTTCATCAAACTCAGTGCAGAGAGTTTGCACTCACCTGGAGAAGGCAACCCACACCATAGTAAAAAACATGTGGAGACAGTGAATTAATAAAACATTGAACAACACCCGTCCTTTTAGAGAACAACTTTCTTGCAAGTTGGTCGGGTCCCTGCCACCGGGCAGTAGCCCTTCCCCGGCCACACTACCAGCCCCGCTGTCCCCCTCAGCTGCCACCAGGCGCCATGAAGCACCTTCCTCTCCTCAGGCCCTGCTGGCCAGCGGGCAGGAGCCAGCCCTGAGCTTTCAGCAAAGCCCTTCAGCAAGCAGAGCCCGGGGCTGGTCTGCAGCCGTATTTTTGGGTGCAAAGCACTGACTTTTGCGTTTTGAGCTGTGGTGTCTTCCCTCCAGCCTTCTGCTGGCCACCTCCTCTCGCACGCTGCAGCCCTTGGCCGAGGCACAGGGCTCCCTCAGCTCCCGGGGGAGGGAATGGAAATGCAAAGCGCAGAGGACAGAGCACATTTCTCTTCGTGACATGGAGGGAGGAATGTGTCCCCACTGCTGATGCACAGTAAAAAAAGCACAGCAGCTTGTGCTTTTCACTCACTGAAGCAAAAACACCCTTTCAGACAGAGCAACCCCTATACGAGCAGGCACCGCTACTGAAGAGAAACTTTCCTATGATTTATGTGCAAAGGCAAGGGGAGAAAAGATAAGCAAGTCCAGACTGACCTAAAATCCAGTTTAATCCAGCACTCCAGAAATTCCTCACAGGCTGGGTGATGCGGAGAGTCACTACCTTCATGCCCAGCAGACTGGACTGAGGGCTGGGAGCAGCCCCCACCCCACACACGGGGCACCCCTCACCACCAGCACGCTGCCACCCCGCACTGCTCCTCTGTGCCACGCCAGGGCCTTTTCTAGCCCAGAAAAGAACTAAAATTTGCACAACTGGAAAAAGTCCAGAAAGCGAGATACAGTTTTTGGCTGTGCCCTGTATCTGCTCTAGGTTTGTGTGCTAGAGAACATGATAAATCAGCTGTGCTTTGGTAAAACACACAGAAAATGGACCAGACTTATTGCTTCTATAATAGCGCCGACTTTCACTTAAAACATTAATTCTCTCTTCAGAGGAATTATTTGAAAAAACAACACAAACTTACTGACTCTATCAGATAATAAAACAGAACAAGGAGTTTAAGCAAATCAAAATAGAAAACAAATACTTTACACTATGAAGTGACTTTTCATGCCAGGACCACAGAGCACTTCCCAACAAGCCTGTAGGCATGTAAGTGGTGTTACTGCCATTTCACAGACAGGAGAAATAAAACACGGAAAGGTCAAGTGTCTGGCTGCAGGCCACGCGGCTGAGCCCTGGCACAGCCAGGAGTGGACCTCAGAAGTATGGCCACCCTGCCCCTTGCTCTGACAAGACGAAAGGCTCTCCCAGTTTTTGTCTTCTGGTAAGCATGCTGGCACTCTTGATTGAAAATTGCTTTCTTGTTTTTTTTAAATTCATATAGTGCTATACCCTGATCGCTGAGCTGAAAGTATTGCAATGTGTTGCAGAGCTTGTTGGCTCTGTGACTTTCTTTTGTGCAGTTTGTTGTGGGATCGAGACCTACTGATGTCAATTATCAGCAAGAAATCTTTATATATTTGTCTGCAACAACATGCTCTTTCTTTATTATGCACTCATAATAAATCGACAGCACTTCCAGTGGTTTTCATATTTTTTAAATAACCAGATTTGTGTCATAGGTAATGGTGTATCCTAAAATGACGTTTTCTACCTCCTCTGATACATGTAAAACTTCAGGAAAAAAAAATGCTTACACACACACACATATATAAAAATAAAATAAACAAAGAACTTTTCCTTAGGTCCCATTTGTAACAGAATCATAAACTACAAAAATGCTGGTACGTCCTCCCTTACAGCTGAGCATCCAGGTGCCGCTGTAATTTACGCTACATACATGTCTTAAATTTGTGACATGAGACACACTTTTTATAATGCAGTCATTTTATAGATTTTATTAGACAGACTTACAGTAGGAAGGAATATTCAGAAATTGCAACTTAAATGAGAAAATGTGAATGGTGTTACTTATATAAAATACTACTGCAATAGTTCTTTTATTAATTTTTAATGCACAGCACCCACTGTGACCTCCTTTATTCTTTTCCTGTCAGTGTGGCAGGCTAGAGAAATTGAAATGGGCTGTAGCTGTTCTTGTCTTGTTTCCCTCTTCCTCCCATTTTGCATAATATTAAAATATAACATCTTATTGGACTGTCACTGTGAAATAATCATTATGCAATAGGCACAACGATTTTTTCTGATTGTTTTCTTTTCCTTGCTTTTCAGTGTTCTCTAAAAAAATTCCAAATTCTATGTAGTTATCTAAGGTAATTTTCCACTGAATACACTTGTCTGAATTAAAGTTTGTTTAAAAGATATCTTCTGCTACATTTCTTATGGTTCTCTGAGGATAACAACAGTCACATAAAACAAAGCGGTTTTTGCCTGTCTGGTCTCCTCTGATTACGTTTTTGGGGTGAGGTAGGAGGCGGGTCTAATAAAATAGTGTTTGACTCAATCAGGATGATGCTATTACTTCTGTTATGTATATTTACTGCTACCTCTATCACCAAGGAGACTAATCTCCATGCAAGTAAAGTCAAGAAGCTCACAGTATTGTCTTTGCAGGGCCAAGTTCATGTTGTCACAGCAACAGAGTGCACAGGGTCAATAGATTAATATATTAGTGTGCACAGGCACTGATCTGGAGTGTAAAAGTTTTGCGGCTGGTTTTAAAATTAAACTGTGAAGCAGGACTTGGAAATACAGCCTACAGAAGATATTCCTGTATATCTCAAGGAATAGGCTACAAAAATATGCATATATTTGCCTAATACAGTCTATCATTTTCACCACAGCAGGAAGAGGAGGAAATAACCTCCTTGGAAGAGGTGCACTCAGTGGGAAGGAGGGAGGAAGGCTGGAGTTCGGGCTATGAAACATACACTGCATTTGGATTGTTGATATTTCCCCCTGCAATGCCCTTTCATTAGCCTCTGTCTAACGTGGGGCCTGACAATTGTGACAGAATGAAAAATTTGAGGAAAAGCGAGGGTCACAAGAGAAGAGATTTCCTTCCCTCTCCAGTGACCCTATCACAGTATTCTGATGCAGCGCTTTACCATTAAGGAAAGGGCAACCCAAGAGCCTTCACACTTAATCTGTTCCATCTGTCATGACTATTAGAAACATTGACCAGCAGTGAGCTTTAAGGACTCGGTGCGACTGCAGACATGATATTCTAGCCCACTACAAGGACCTCCTGATGTTTTGAAAGCCTCCAAGGAAGTACAATGCATCAAAAAGGGCAACACCTACCTGACATGCCACCATATGTGGTCCTCAGTCCTCCACCAACTGCTGGCCAAGGTGTGCTGTCTGCTTTCAGTCCCATCAGTCCTGACACAGTGTTGGTGGCTGTAACACCATCTGCGCCACCTGTGAAATAAAAGGTCAGTCACTTTTTGTTAAATCGTGTATAAGAACAAGAGAGGAAAAAATACAACAGAAAACTGTGAAACTGTCAAATAACTAGAAATTCAAATAAAAAGCTGAAGACAGAAAGCAACAAACTGTTAAGGGGATGCACAGAATGGTCCTCAAGACCAATCCTGGGCTAATGGATTTAGCAGTAGCTTCAAGGCAGGCTGCATCAGTTGAAAGAGCTGTAAGGGCTATAAGACAGCACACGGGGGAAACACAGGGGCTGACAGGCAGATGTCTGCCCTTCAGCTGTGTGGGACAGAACCTGCTACAGTGGTTGTTCAACACCTGGAGCTGCCCCAGCACACGGGTCACCTCCTCTAAGCTGATGACACCAACTCTGCACTGATGGAGCCAGCCCATATTCTCTTTTCTCATTGTGAGGAGCAAAACAAAATGAACAATGCGAGAGAAACGATGACCACAGTTCTAAGTGATGGATTAATACACCTACTTGCAAACTAATTTCCTGCCATTTTGTTCTTTAAGCTCTAAGGAAAAAAATAAATATGTATACCTTCAAAAGGTGTATTTCTGTTTTCTCAGGATGCACATGCCATTTTCACTACTAAACATAGGAATAGGGGAATTTACAAGGTATGGCAAATGTATGATAGAAACAGGAGCGTGCAGACACACACACAAACATGTATGATTTATTGTTAACAGTCTAATGTAGTTCTCTTCATGTATTGCTATATACTAGAAGCAAGGGCAAAAATTAGGAAGCTTTTGATCACTGTGCTTATTCTAAATACAACAAATAAACTATTTGCACATTTGTTTCGGTTGTTATTTGTTACTATTCCATCAACTCCCCTATCTCTCCCCATCCAGCAAATTAGTAAATCTGCACAGCTTGTGCACTGTTACCTTCTTGCGCAGCCATCGCAATTTTCACAATATCAGTGACATTTGGGGTCAGCTTGGCAAAGAAAGGAATCTGAACAGCTTGTCTAACCCAGCGACAGATGTTCCGTACCAGCTCTGGATCCTGTTCAAATAGGTCAGATAAATATAGAACATAATTAAAAGTAATATGAACAAAAGGTATTATCAAGGAAATAGAAAACTTTGCTATAAGTGGCTATACTGTGATTTTGTGAAATTACGCATCAGGACTGAACTTCATCTCTTAACTTATTTCAGACACATCAAGTAGCTGCAAATCCATTACACAAAGGTTAGTTCATGAAAAAAGGAAAATTTGCTGATTTTTTTTTTCTCAAAAGACAAAGATATCACAAATTATTCCCTTCCCAGAGAGGAGACAATATCATTTTGGATGACAGAGACTTTCTTTACCCACTTATTTAAAAAACATACTTTTCAAATTTAATGACTCAGACTGTGTAAGGTATGTTGAAAATAACCAGTATCATAAAATAATGTGAATCTGAACCATTTACTGATCATGCCTTGATCAGAACAAGGATGAGTTGAAGTTGTGGGGCTATCAGAATGCAATTCAGCATTTCTGAACTCTCCTCTGACTTCAAAGAATAACTTGGGATGGCCATAGTGTAAATGAAAGATCAAAATCTTCTCTGTTAAAGCCACAAATTGAAATCTTCAAGTGTTGGCTTCTCATGATTTTCAGGCATTTACTTCCCTTATGGAATATGTCTCACGTAGACAGTAATCAACCATCCTTTCCATTGAAAACAGCTCAGTGGAACTAACATTCTGTGTCTGGCACATATAATGGTTATTGTTCAATATAACTTTAAGGGTATGGTTTGTTGTTTTTTTTTTCTGTTGGCTATTGACAATGCTCTTCAACAAATACCTTAAAATTTGCAATACTGATGCACGTAGAACACAGTGCATGATCTGGTTAAAAACTGAATGGTGCTATTAGAAGATTTAGTACAAGTATAACCCATAGGGGTAGGTTAATTGGTACCACAGAAATTATTTATGTTTACTAAATTTTTATCACTCTCTCAGATAATTAATTCTGTTGTATATGAATAACTTTCTCACATTTGGGTATTATAAAAACTCAGAAAGTTGTATTGCCATGTAGCAACTGAAAATGGGATGAGTCTAAATAAAATTTAGTTTAAAACAATGCAGTGGACACCAAGGTTGTCAGTCTAGTGAACACACAGGAAATATCCCCTTGTTCTTTTTCATTTTTACACCAATGGTTAAATACCAACCAAAAAAAAACCAACCCACTGGCTGTGTTCCTGGAAAGTACACAGTGCTTGACATGAATAGTAAAACCCTGAGACTTAGCTGCACCATTCCAATAAAAATGGTGATCTCCCCGCCCATGCAGCTTCCATGAAATATGTATGAACACTGCACTGGCAGTATGAAAGTAGTGGCATCTTTGACTTTCATTTCTGTTTTGAATTTCCTTGAGGCCCAACGCAGAAATGAGAAACCCTCTAGAAGACATAAATTCTATATCTTTAATGTTAATTCTTCTTAGAAATCCTTGTAATAATGTTCAGTATGTTGCCACCACATAATTCATTATGCTGACCCTGTTGTGCTTATAGTGCTGCCATAAAAATTCTTGCTCCAACACACACTAACACTGTAAAAAATACAATTATTTTAATGCACATTGAATCATTTATTGGGAGATCTCTTTTATTCATATAAAACCCATTTCTATCCCGCCTAAGACAATTTAACTAGTTTATCTTTCTTAAAATATACTAATTTGACCTTGTTGTTTGTTTTTTTTCCCAAAAAGACCGTCATTTTCCATAGTTCTGGTTATCCCACACCAAGATAAATGCAACAAATGCAATAGAAGTGTCTTCAGCTTCTTAAGTTAGTAAACAGTTTGATTATCTGATTGCACAGCACATGATTAGACAAAGCCCTTTTGAAAGGTTCACTTGTCCTGGAAATCTGCCCATTTTTGATACCCATAAAACCACAGGTAACTTACTAGGAAAATAATTTGAAAACTCAACTGAAGGAGAAATCTTTGATTTTACTTCACTTAATATTCCAAGCTAAGAACAGGAATGTTTAGTGAGGAAACATGGAAAAAATGAAAAAAAGTTTAATGCAGTGCTTTGCTGCATAGTGAGACAGTCACTGATAGGAACTGGAAAGGTGTTGAGTTTTATACAAGAAATTAGAGTTTCCATTAAATTTGACAATTTTTGATTGAAACAGGTATTTCTAAAGCCACCCCCTCCTCCTCCATAATCTTTTATCGAATTCATTTGCTCATTAAATAAATGTCATACAAAGATAACACTGGATATCTTAAAAGAAATTACTGCTTACCCTTTTGCTACCCCCAAAACACGTGTGTGACAGATCTTCCCTTTTCAGTGCGAGTCCTACCCTGGAGCTGTACTGGAGCATCCAGCTGACCCAATCTCCCACCCTTCTCCTCCACCTCTGCCCTCTCTTCTGGCTCCAGCCCCCTCCTGGTGCAGTGGCCAACATCAGGGAGCCACCTGAGCCTGTCCTCTCTCCTGACTCACTGGAGTGACATCGCAAGTCTCCAGCGGCCACAGCCACTACATGCCTGAGCTTCCCTGCTGCTAGAGCAGTTACAATGCCACGAAGCCACCACATGAGAATACCAGAGCTTTTATGTTCTACAGACAACTAACATATTCTCAAAGAGGAATAATATCCCCACCTGGTTTTATTTGTAACCTTTTCTTCTGTAGATTACCAGGAAGTTATTCATTCATTGATAAAATTCACAATTTCCTATTATATTAGCACTCAGGATTTGGAAAAATGCATCATAAGTCATCAGATGGTTGAAAACAGAAGATATTCATGTCACTGGACAGATAATTTTCATACGAAATGAATGAACTACATTTGTATAATCCAGGAGAAGTTCACTGGGTGGTGTACAACCTCTCCATAGAAGTTTGCCTTTGGACTGAGAACAATTTGCAGAGGTCGTGCAAGAACACAACTTTTGAGAAAGATTTAAGTGATTAGAAGTAGAGAATTCACTTCAAAGTGCAATCATTGACTAAAGAAATTATCCCAATTTCAAATGCAGTTCAAAATTTAAGATTTCTGAGAATATTAATTTATCTTTTTCAGCAAAGTTTAACTCGGGTGCAAATTTAACATGGTAAGCAGCCTGGTACCAAAAACTAGTTTTAAAGAGGATATATACAGAGTCCATTTTGGCCTAACTCATTTTGCTGATTCCAGGCGTCCCATCTACTTGGATTTCTGAAAGATTGACCCCAATTTACAAATTGCATTTACTGATTCTTAGCAGAGATTTGATTTATAGAGCATTCAAGGATGAGCGTATAACTTGTATGAGAACGAATCTTGAGGCCTGTAAATCATGTTACAAAAAATACCCGCCACTGCTACTACTACATAAATATCTTTTTTTATCCCAATCCAACTTCATGAAAGTGTCTTCAGCTTTTACCCCTGTAAAGTGGTTGATGAAGCCTACATAGTTGAAAAATATTTTCTAAATGGCTTGATATGTAAAATGTTACTAGCTCTAAAAACAGCTGGACATTTACATTCGCAAAATCAACCATATGAACTAACTAAAATATTATTCTGCTTAATGTAGTACAGGATTTTAATGCTTTTGGTTCAAAGTCTACACGTTGCTATAAATTATCTTTGTTTATTACACATAACTAGGTTTGTTGGTTCTCCTGCTAATGATGATACAGTGAGATTGTTACAGAACACGTAGCATTATTTTGCTCTGTGTGTCAATCCAGAAGAATGAACAAATGCTTCAATTGGCTGCAACACCCATTGGTAGCACATTTCATTTATCTGTTGCATTTTATTTTTATTTTTATTTTTTTTAAACAAACACCATTAAGTAGAAGCTCGGTGAAAATATTATCAGCTAGAATATAATATTGATTCATGCACTGTACCTACAGGAATCTGTTGGTAATTTAATACCATATAAAGTCTCTTTTGGTATGAGATGTACATCAGCGTGTCTTCTGTCTTCCTGTTCTTAATCAAATATTGCTTGTTTATTCCAAAGGCACAGGAGATTTGAATGTTACAGGGGCTGTCTTTTTACTTCCCTAAGCAGCAGTACAGAATCATTTTTCCTGAATATTCATTATAGCCTTGGGCTAGATGGAGCTTTTAATCCTAACTACTCATTGCCAATGGGTAGATATACTAGAGGAAAAACAACTATTCACCTTTTTTTCTAAATGATCACATGATAAGCTTAACTACAACCATAACTATAAGAATAAGTCCTTAGAAATTAAAGCGGCAAGTTGTCTACTGATTGCATTTGGCATTGGTAATGAGATGAATCCCACGTCCTATCACCCCCAAGGCAGATACATCCTGCATGTTTAAAAAGCAGTGTGAAAATGCTGTGTTTGGAGTAGGTCACCTCTCCTTGTGTTTCATGGAAAGAAATAAAACCATGAACAGATTATCACAGAAATGTCTGACTGTAGATTTTTGGAAATTTTGGAAATTTTTCCTATGACCTACTTTCAGTGTTCTTGCACGGTTCTCATTTTTACACTATCCTGTCTCTGCACAGTCTTCATACTGTGTCCAGAACACCTCCCTGAGGTAGGGAAGTACTATTATATCTGTTTAATAAATGGAGAGAGAAGAGTCAGATAGACTGACCTGCACCCCCTCAAACTCACCATGGTTTGGTGGCCAGTTTTTACCAAGTCGTTTGCATAAGGATCTGAAAAGGCTTTCTGGCAGAAAACTGCACTTGATTCTTCAGAATACCTTAAACCATGAGATACTTTCCACATTAACAAAATAATTTTTTCATACTTGAATTGAATCAGGTTTTTAGAGTATTTGAATAATGCAAAAGATAGAAATACAAGTACTTTAGGGTAATGACATGCTTTTCTTAACTACGCAAACAGTCCTTGGGAAGTACATGTGTGTGAGTTCATGTACGTATGTATGTGTGCATATATAAAGAACACAAATATCAGTCTGAAAGATGTCACAAAAATAAACCTGTTACAGAATTTCCCCCAAGAACTTCAGAAGGAAGGTTACCACTCAGTAGAACACATTAGCTGATCTTGCCTAATTAGTGCTAGAGAAAATGGCCCATATCATCTAATATTCAGTCCATCCCTAATTACGATAATGGTGGCAGTTCTGCTTCACTAAGAACAGGGTAAGGACCTTTGCAATTGTGGAAAGTATAAAAACATAACTCTTCTCGGACAGAATCCTGATGTATGAAGGCTTTCTTACATAGGACTACTGGAGTTATCACTACAGGTCATGCTGATGATTTGTGCAAGTTCATTATCCTGACTGTGATGATGGGAAGTTTTAGACGCTGCAGAGAATGATGCAAGATGCATTAGGACGTTGCATGTCAAGTCCTTAAATTTCATCTGTCACTGACTACAGTTACCTAAAGAACAAAGTTTCAGAAATTAAAATACTTTATTCTATTAAGGCCAGCGTAAACCTCAAAAACCTCAAGTCTTTGATGGCCACAAAACTATTCTCATATATATATCTTGCCAATGATTTTTGTGGCTGGATCATGCATTATGTTGACGTGTTTGCAATTTTAAATACTGATACTAAGTTACAGAGGGCTTATTTTGTCCCTGTATTAATTTAACAAACATGAAGCTGACGTGAGATTTCTTATGTGTGATTAGTAGGCAAATGGCACCAAAAGTCCCTCATCAGTGTGTTCTTCTGGTGGCAGATTTTCTTTCTGTACTGGCTTTTCAAAAAAAAATAAATATTGTAGCCCTCTTACATCTATTATCATTGGAGGAACTTTTAATATGAAAAAATGTTCTACAGTTAATTTCCTCATTCTGCACAGTAGATACATTTTCCAAAACAGTATGGATAGCTATGGGAAAAGGAAGGAGTACTTTCCAGAATGATGTAGCCTAAGCAAAACTTTATAAGTGAGAAATTGCAAGATTCAGCTTTTAAATTTAATTCATATACTATTCTCACTTTACTGTTTCATTCAATATTAGTCTACACAGGAAGAGTCCATGAGGACTCAAAGGCACCCTCATCTGAAATACAAGAGAGGAGAAAAGAATCTTTCACAGTCTGCAAATAACTCATCATGCAACAGGTCGACTTTCTTCTGGGCCATGCTACCCTTTCCTTGTGAACATTACAGCAGCAGTACTTGCCACGACCTGCAGTGCGGGCGGGCAGAGGCAGGACAGATCTGGAGCAGCTTTAGCAAGTGAGTAGTGATCATTTCTATAGATTCCTTACCTATTCAATCCACTCCGCTGGCTCAATGTGTAGGTCTGGATCTGCATCTTTTACAGAGATCCCATAGACATTCTGAGGACTTGTGAGCCTGATAAGCTGTTAGTTTCAATGCTTTTTACATGTGCCTATCACGTATTTCTTTTCCAGATCAAACATGTATCCAAAAATCCATTAGGAAATCAGAACTAAAAAAAATTAAAAAAATAAAATTTCTGTGTGTGTGTGTGAAGAGCTACTGTTTTGCTATTCCTTCAAATGTGAAGAAAAAGTATGGGACTTTCGCTTAAAGTATTGCAAATTAGTATCTTTAGCATTCATCTCCTTTTTTTCTCCATATTACTATTGATCTTCTCCACAGCTATCTTTCTCCCTCCTCCTATGAGATATCCAACATTGCCCTCATAAAACTGTCTATCTCTAAACCTACCTACAAATTTCCACAGTACCTAAGTAGAGAATTGCAGTCCATCACAATAGCAAGAGGGACACTATTTCTGAATCTCGTGGTTAATTTTACTGTCTTCTCATATGCTAGGAAGGGGAAGTTTAGGTGGTGCATTTGTCCCATTTCAAACTTAATTAAAGCTAACAATTTGTTTAAAGCCTGTCAAATTAAGGGAAGGATTTCCCAGGATAGAAGACGAATAACTCTCTACTTCTCATCTGGAGTTAAAAATGCTTCCTCATTTCTCAGGAATTTGACAGCTTTTGGTCAACATCTATTGACCGCAGCTGTCAAAAAGAAAGAAATGAGGCAGTTTAACCTAAGGCAGGAATAACAGTTTTCACAGCTGTACGTGAAACTATCTATATATATTAGAAAAAACTTCAAAAAATGCCTAAATGACTTCAGAGGCTTTGGGTCAGCCTGGTCAGCCCCACAAAAATTTAGCTGCTGGATGAGAGCTTATATCCTTCTGGCTAAAATCTATGATATGATATGATGTGAAACCAATGCCACAAAATAAACTTCTAGAGATAATGACAGTGTGTGAATTCAGGACTCTTTTTCACTCAATATTGTACTGCTTTTTGGCCTGAGATCCAAAGTGTACCAAAAGTAGTAGAAGACTTTTCCATCAGTTTAGCAAAAAAACCCAACAAAAATACCAAAAACCCAATTACTTCAAAATCTCATTAGACATCTTCAATAAAATGGTACAGGAAAATCCTATTCAGGATAAAAATTCAAAAACATCCATAAATAGATAATTTCATGTTTTGTTCTGGGAGGATCAAAATACTTCATTCTAGGTTAGGACTTCAGCTTTTACTAATTAAATTGCACTTTGAAACAAGAGGTTTCAAAATGAAGTGGGATTTTAGGGGTTTATTTTGTGGAAGAATGTCTAAAAGATCAGAGATTAACATAAGAAGAATCAAGCAAGGTCCACATAGTTACCATTTAAGTACACTCCTGTAGCAACAATATATACTGTGACTATCGCTCACTGGTTTAATTCACGGATATAACTTATTTTCTACTCTCTTACATACTCCAAAATGTTCCTTTCTTTTAACAAATCTTTTAAAAGTAGTCTACTGGGTAAATTAAGACATTTATGTTATTTCTACATAATAAGTGTTCTCTTTATAATTTGAACAAAACCAGTAATATTTCTAAACTGAAGAGCATTCATATGGTTTATATAACTAAGCATGTACTACTAGTGAAACAAGCACATTTTTGCTTACAAAATACAGCAGATTAAGATGTAGAAGTATAGCTTGGGAAATTCCCATCAGATTTTACAGACTACATTCTTTCTTTTTCTTACAGTCTTTCACTCAGGCAAAAACATTATCATTTGAATACCATATAAAGACTATATATTTTTTTAATTTATTTTTTAAAATCTATTTATAGGGAGAAATGACTCCCAATTTATAGATGTTTTTGCCAAAGTAAAAATCTAAGCAAGAGCCTGGTGACTTGATTCAACTTTTTTTAAATTTTATTTTCTGTGGGAAATTATAAGAACCAAAAACCCCTGCCATCTAGCTCCACTCTTAGAGGCTAGGACTCTATTACTTTAAAGATGCAAGCATGGTGTCATGATTTGGTCAGCTGCTCTTCAGATCAGTCTCTTCAAGTTCCACTTGGGGGAGTGTAATTGAGATTCTCCTTTTTTTCCAGTGATACCAATGTGTCATGGGATAAAATCAAGTCACTCTGGATTAGGTCCAGACTTTGGTCGTGGCTGAGCAGAGAAGTCAAAGCTCTGGGCCCCAGTTTATACTGGGAGAGATAACAGCAAGTACTGAGAAAAGCCAACATGAGGGTATGACACTACTATCGTTCCTATATCTCACAGTTAGCCTACTTGGAAAAACTTGGAAAAAAAATATTGTTGCACATAAGAAAATTGAACTTCAAATTTTACAGTGTTTAACCAAATAAACCTTAAAAGACTCATAAAAAGCTCTGGCAGAATCAGATTTTCTTAATAGACTTCAATTTTAGCAGATTCCCATCTCCCTTTTCTTTCTTATTTGGTATCACAATCACTATTCCTCCCTTCTCCAGCTCTACAATTAGAACCTTTAAAAGCAGAAGACAAATAGTCTTTGATCACCTCTCTCTATTCCAAGTCAAACATTGGAAAAAATAAGTTGTTACAGCATTTCCTTATTGTAGTACACCACTGGAGCTGCACAAATGAGCGATACTTAACAGCACATTTAAAAAAAAATCCAACCAAAAAACCCCAGAACACTCCAAAGCTTTTTGCCATATCTCATGTAATAGATGCCAATATTAACATAAGTCAGTATCCAAACTCAAGAATACATTTATCAAAGTGCTGTGTGGGAGATCCACTTTGGATGCCTTATTAGCAGCACTGCACTCCCATACCCCTTCTTTGACAATGTAGCACCTAATGACTGAAAAGACAACCAAGATGAAGATAAGGTCAAAAATGAGCTGGAAATTTTTGATTGACCGGTACACAAAAGTACAACACATAGATTTGTGTTGGGAGGTAGAACAACGATAAGAGGGATGTCAAGATCAAGCACAACTGAGACTTGAAAGGTTTGTGGCTGTCTTAGTCAGCTTTGCAATTACTTCCTTTTTCAGATCACATAAAAGCTTTTTGTTTTCTTCCCAGCACTACAAGAAAAACAATTGAATTTATTTTGAGTCCTCTGTCTAAATAGGTAGTAAAACCATAATGTTTTTCTTTAATCCAAATTTGGAGTTTGTTTTGTGTTGGTTTTTTTTTTTAATAATTTAAAATGTTAATCTAAGCAACCAGATGGAACATCACTGTTAGAAAACTTTATACTTTTAAAATTAACTATAAGACTTTTAAAAAAAAATATTATGTAATGAGAAAAACTCTCTATGTTTCATTGACATAGGTCAGTTCAAACTGTTGCAATTATTTACAGCTATTGATTTTAATGCAACATTAAAGGAGTCAGACACAACCATTACTTTCTTTGGTTGTTGGAATAAAGGTTAATAATAGCTGGCCTGAAAGGGTGAAGCACAGATTGCCAGTTCAAATTAGCAAATCATTTGTTCTGTTATCAACTGGGCCTAAACATTATAAGTGAAAAATGTGAAACTGCACAATTACATTTTATAAACTTCTTGGAGATACTAACTAGAAAGATTTATTTATCAACAGCATGGGTGTATGTAAAGTGTTGACTAATAAAAAATGCCTTTTTACCCCTGACAGAACAAAATATTTTATCTTGGTTGTTTCTAGCCAATCAAAATAATGTTTCTCACATCATTGTACAAAAGTGGTATGCAGCATGATTAAACAATATTTCAGCTCTTTAGTTCATGCAGAGGTTACCTGCTAGAAAGCATAAAGGTTTGATTAGGTTTACGTCATACATGAAATATTTTAAAGGGAACCATAGAACTCAAATATATGAGTGCTGCAGCTACAAATAGCTTTTTCTTTTAGTCAGGTAGTCAAGCTCTCAGTCCTTTCCTATAATAAAGAGGCAGAAAATACCAAATAAATGAGGAAACCATAAACGATTGAAACCACCAAACTTAGAAATTTAAAACCTATAGTCTGAGAAGTATGTCCCACTCGGTTTTAAAATGATCATCATATGAACCTGCATCCAGATTTGGTCTACTGTAATGAGCAAGTCTCCCAGCACACTGGCTAACTTTCCTAGGAGGTGAGGAAAAATCAAAAAAATTCTCATGCAGGCAGTGAAGAGACTAGTTAATTAACTTTATCAAACGGTGGCATAAAACTGAAACCACAGAAAGAAAAAGCTATTAATGTGTATTGCATAGTTAAGTTTTATTGTGCACCAAGACGCACAATCTTAAAATATTTTACCTGCACAATAGATACTTGTTGCTGATCGTTTCCTTCCCAACAAATCCTGTTTACCACACATCATGGCTATGAACAACTGCAATAGCTTATGCTGCGACCACATATCCAAAGGCAAAGCAGTCCACAGGATATGGACATTTAACCCAAACACTTGGCCATGTAGACCACAGAACTATGCTTGCCTGAGTTTTCTACATTTCCCTTTTTTGAAAGCTTCTCAGTGCACTAAAATACAACTGCAAGAATAAGTACAGGCTGCCATTTGGTTTAAATAAAAATCATGCTTTTCTTTCTGGGAAGCACTCATTCCATCATAGTTGGACTACTGAGACGTCATTAAAACTGCCCACATCTTTTTGTTTCCTTTTTAAACAGCAGCAGGTCACTGATATTTTCGCCCAACTGATCTTTGTGCCATCTGTCATCTGTGATGTGAATTCTAGCTGAAATGCTTTCATCAGAGTAAGACTGAAAATAAGGTTATCCCCAACTTGCTTTCATGTCTTCATGAATTTCAAGGAAACTTTTACATTTTCTAAGAAAATCATTTTTGTAGAGAATGCTTTCCATATGTAAATAAAAATTCAACACACATAAACAGTATTTAAAACCTTATTAACAGACATACAATGTTATTAAAAAGTTTCAGCAAGTTGGTAGTGCTGTTAACATTACTGTCCTATTTATAATCCCTTTTTATTTTCCATTTTGTCTTTTGAGTAATTCAATTAAAAATCCTTCAAAGTAACATCAGTGGATTAAATGTTTTCAACCCACAATATAAAATTACAGAATAGTATTCTGATGATGAATTTATTAAACTTTGTATCTTAATTCATTTCTTCTCAAGTGTATGAAAAACAGAATTCTTTAGACAAAATAGCAATTAACTGTCGTACCTCATTATTAAGCATTGTCTCCTTTTACAATTCTACAATTCTACAAAAAATAGAATACATGAGCAAATAAAGGACATACAGAACTAAAGACATAAAGAAATCCATTTATATGATGACATATTCTGTTCTGAGAGCAACAGAAAAGGAAACAAACCCTCAGGTACTGCAGGAAGGGTGAGTGACGTCTCCAACTCAGGAGCGACCATGTAGTCAGAAAGCTTTTACTGCTCAGATTTCCAGTGAAAGAGCTCACGAGTCAATTGTTACTTTGAAAGCAACTCAGCAAACGGTTTACTTTATGAGGAAGATTTTAAAGGAGGAGGGAGTGGAAAGAGAAAGGGAAAAGACACATATGAAACCAGGGAAGGTGAAAAAATAATCCAAAGAGGTTAAGACAACAAAACTAAACTATCATAAAGGATGGCACATAAGCCACGATCACTGTAGGAGCCAGGAATGTAAGCCCAGAAAACACATCCCTTCTCCCTGCACATCCCCAATACTCTCCCAGCAAAACAGCACCCAATGCAGCACATCTCTGCGCACACAGAATAACACCATCTCTGCCTGAGCCAACAAATCCTTGTTTCTGAGGGGTCTGTGCCTTGTGATTGAATGTTCTGCATCTGCCTGAGCTTTTGCCTCAGCTGGACTATTATGGCTTTGTGGTGGGTTGACCCTGGCTGCTCACCAAAGGTGCCCATCAAAGCTGCTCTATCACTCCCCCTCCTCAACTGGACAGAGGAAAGAAGGCTCACGGGTCAAGATAGGGACAGGGAGAGATCATTTAACAATTACTGGCATGGGCAAAACAGACTCAACTTTTGGAAAATTAATTTAATTTTTTATCAACCACATCAGAGGAGGATAATTAGAAATAAAAGCTAAATCTTCTGGCATCTTCTCACAGAAGCCACCCCTGTAGGCCTCTTTTACCAAAACCTTGCCACACAAACCCAATACAAGCTCCTGTTCATATCCATCAGCTTGGGTGGCAGACAATTTCTCTCCCCTACCCCACTGCTTAGTTTTATGAAACTTACAGAATTTCAGTATCTTTGAAACAGTTTCAACTCTGAGAGACATGAGTGAAACAGGTCATTTGGTTGAAACATGCCTCAAAGCAACAGACGGCACTGACAGACACAAAGACAGTGAGATCAGCTAAGATTTACCTTCTGAAGATCCCAGCCAACACAGATGAAAGTAGCCAACAGAAGAGAACAAGATGACATAAAAATCCTGAAACTCAACCACAAACACCTCACTTTGATTATACTGGTTTATACTGGATTTTGGGTGGCAATGTTTCCACTGCTGCTATAGCACGGTGCAACATCATCCTGCTGTACTTTGCATTAATTTCTTGCAGTAACTGATATAAAAGAGAGAGAACTAATACTGCCTTCAGGACTCAATGAATTATACTTAGCCAGCATATTATTGTAGGGTGATAGTAGAATGCCGTATGAACATAGTTATAATCAAATTCTGTTTGGGGCATCATTTATTTAAAATACTTCAAGCTCCTTGCTGGCAGAGCAACAGCGAATTAGCATGCTATGCTGTGCACTTCAATTAAAAAACAGCCTCATCTTTCCTATTTCCAAGGTACAGCAGAGAAAATTTAATTGTGCCATGCAGCCAATTCTCATCTTTGCAGAATAACCAGGGCTTTTGTGGGTTGTTTTTTTCTTTTTGTTTTTAAGAGATTTGTCTTCTTCTGAATGAGGCAATGTGAGCTTTTATAAAACTCGCCTCCTAATTGCAGGCAATAAACATGAACACAGCCAGCAGTAGAGGCTATAGCAAGTACAGTTTAAGTAAAAGGAAAATAAAGGTAAAAAAAGAACCACAAAGCAAGTTCATTTTACATATGATCTGAATAGTTAAACCACCAGGATCTGGATTTCAGTGATCATGAGAGACACATACATATCTCCTTCAATATAAACTAAAAAAAGCAAACAATTCCCCAAACCTATAGCTTAAATGCTGAGAAAGGCAAGGATTTTTCACATTTTGGAGGTTAGAAGGTATGACTAATTAATGATAAATATTTATAAGCCAGGATGTTATTAACTGTTAAAATATTTGATTATAGCATAAAGAATCTCTGTTCTTGCACTTAGGTTGAGACCTCTGGATGTGAGATTTGTTATTTTGAAAAGTACAGAAGCACCCTCTCTGCTTTGGAAATTTAACTGATGCATTGCTTTCAATCGTACTGATCATCTCATCCCAAGTGAACAACTGAGTCCTTGTGCTTCCCTTTACCCACTGCTCATTTCCCGTCCCTCGTACGAGCAACGCAGTACCTTTGGACGGGAACCGAGCAAGGTGAATCAACGGGAATGTTTGTCGGAATAGACTTCTGGAGAGCAGCTAGTCCAAGCTCCAGCTCTGAGCAGGACTAGTGACAACACCAGCTGAGTTTGGCCGCAGCTTTGCCTGCCTGAGCCCTGAAAACTCCAGAGATGGAGAACATGCAGCCCTATTAGACAACAGGTTCCTGTACTGCATCACCACCTTGGTGAATTATTTTCATGATGCCCAACCTGAAATGTTGTGGCCTTCGATTTGTGGCCGTTGCCCCTTCCCGTATCATCTGACACTACAGAGAAACATCTTTCCCTCTTTGTGGCTACTCGTCCAGCATCTTTGTTACTACCTTTCAGGAAGCTATAGCTGCTCTTTTCTTCCCTCCGCTGTTTTTCACTACCCGTTAGGCCAAGGAGACTCACTGATATTTTTGTAGACTTCGGATATCACTCATCCCAGTTGATCTTATTCTAATGATTTTAGGTATATGCACATTACAAAGAATGACACAAAATTTAGCAGGAATGCAAAATAAAACCCAGATTATCCACTCAATACAACTATTCATTGATTCTTACCAGAGCAGCTGGAGATGCTTGTTGACTTTTGGACCAAAACCAAAAAGAAAAACACTTAAATTTGTTGATTTCACATCACAGTAATGGATCTGAATATTTAATGCCACTTTTTGGAGAGGTATGTTAAAAAAAAATAATTAAAACATCTTTGCATGGTTTCCAGTGAAGAGACAAAATTGCACCACAAATACACCACCACAAGTTACACATTGAAATTCGAATGCTACCATCTCAGATGTTTGATTGATATTTTATTTTCATAATTTTATGCTATAACTACTGCAGCAATAAACTATAGTGGGAAAGCGATAGGGCAATTTTTTAATAATCTGCTGTTCACCATGTTGTCTTCATGTTTACTATTAAACGTTTTGTACACTTAACGTTATTTGATTCAAAGAAAATTTGTGCATTAGTGCTGTTAAATCTAGTGATAGAAATTCTATTATTTTTAATTATATCCAACTTTTATACAGTTGCAGATTGTTATGAAAGAATACAAACCTTAACTTTATTATCATTAATCAGCATTAGTAAATATAATTGACATTTCATACGGAACCAGCTTTAAGTAACTTATTGGCAGCAATACAGATGCCTCTTAATATTACCCTCTGGCTAGCTATGCTGTTTGGGCGCCAGAGTGTCTGCACTAATGACTTGGAATTAAAATCAAATAAAAGTTGAGAACTGTAATTCAGTATAAAACAAACAGCCATGTTTAGTACCTATTCTTTATATATATAATTTGGATATATCGGGAATTTTTAAAATTTACAGAGGGTATAAAACAGTGGAAGTGTTTGAGACTAGATAACAAAAATGAGATAAGAAGAAAAACAAATCTGATGTTCCCAGATTTCTACACTTACCCTTAGGCACACCATAGGAATTGAAATGAGGAGAAAAAGTAGACAGTGTAATTAACCTTTCCTTTCCCTTTTTTTTTTAAAACAACAACAAAAGGAAGGCAGAACATTTTAGACATTATAAATAGTAAAAATACACATACATACATGTTTTTCTGCCATTATTTCTCATCCCAGCAATTTTTGTAGTTTTCTGAGGATTTAATGTGCTTATGCGTGAAAAGGGACCTAATCCTTAAAAAATTTTCCTATGAAGACGTGGATTATGTTATCAAGTAGATTTAATGAAACCTGCTTCACTGTAAAACCAGGAAAGCTGCTCTGTCTCTCAAAGCCTCATGCCCTGACTTCTAGATATTGAGTGGTGGTTTTTTTGCTAGAGCATATCTGAGCCCTCTCTTCCCCACACCACCTATGTATAACCTATCTGACTTCAGCTCTGGCAAAAAAAAACCCTAAAATTAGGACTACAGCCAAAATACTTCCTTGTCTTATGATGGGGCCTCCAGGGGCCACCACACATGGAAGCCCCCTGAAGGGCTACTGATATATTGCATTGTGTATATCATTATATTATCCAGTTTATCCTCACCTTTTGCTTCGATAAACTACATTTAAAGCTACTATAATTTAATTTCATCCACCTCTGAGGAAGAACCTCAGGATCTAGTCCTATAAAGATGGCTTATTTTATTCATTTATTTGTCTAGAGTAGTAGATGTTTTCTTAGCTCTCATTTTGGTGAGACAGTTAAGAGAACACAAGAATATATTTAAGCAAGAGTAGTATATATTAAACATTCAAAAGATTATCCATATTGTATGGGGAAGAGGAATTTTATTATTATACAAACATATATGTATATATAATGTAATCTTCTACTTGCTTTATGGATCTGATCTCCTCCAAGGAGAGTCACAAATCCACACGATAGCCCTGAGTGCTCAGATTTTGCATTTGGTTCTCTGATTTTACAATAGCTGAAAGATATGTAAAAACTCATGTAGCCAGACAGCTCCCTACTGACTACACATCTAAGCAACTTCACATGCATATATTATTCCAACCAGTGAAAGCTAGAAATAACATATGCCTAAAAAAAAAAAAAGAAAAAAAAAAAGCATGCTTGAAAGGAGCCTGTTTCAGCTTCCATATAAAACCTTCAAGGCTCCCCCTGACCAAACCGCACCCTTCCACAGCTTGCTGTCATCTCAGGTGGGGCCAGCCCAAACTACTGAATTATGGTCTGCAGAGTGAAGGGTGGGAATTGCATCATAACCTTATAAAAACAGCAATATAGCTCTCCATATATTACAGATCCCTGAATGAAATTTGGGGAAAAAATTAATAGTAAGTATTACCATTTTGCTAGTGCAGTCCTGGAGGGTTTTCATAATTCTCTCCTATTTTTAATTATAACTTTTGTAAATGACCACTGGCCATGAAAAGCACCTAGAGTACTTTCATTAAAAATAATAATCTATAGCATGGAACAGATTGACATCATTTTGCTCACAGAAAATAATAAAATGTCCCATGCATTGTGTCTGACACTATTGCTATGATAAAGCTACACCCGGAGTGTGTCCACAGTTGCACTGAAACTATTACAGCTCCTATTGCCTTCCTACCAAAAGTTTTAGAAAGTTAATGGATTAGTTATCCAGCCACACCTCAGTTCTTAAAAGTTTTGTGTTTAACTTAGGAAGTAAGGATGAATTAAGATGTCTATTAGTCCTCTCCAAGGGGATCAACTGAATAATATGTGTCGATCTTAGGGCATGTAATCCTGATTCCCACTCTGCATCTCACTCCTCTTCTTCATAGACTCATAGAATGGTTTGGGTTGGAAGGGACCTTAAAGATCATTGAGTTCCAATCCCCCTGCTATGGGCAGGGACACCTCCCACTAGAGCAGGTTGCTCAAAGCCCCATCCAGCCTGGCCTTGAACACCTCCAGGGATGAGGCATCCACAACTTCTCTTCGCAACCTATTCCAGTGCCTCACCACCTTCACAGTAAAGAATTTCTTCCTACATCTATTCTAAATCTTCCCTCTTTCAGTTTAAAACTATTTCCCCTCATCCTGTCACTACAATCCCTGATAAAGAGTCCCTCTCCATGTCTCCTGTCGGCCCCTTTCAGGTACTGGAAGGCGACTATAAGGTCTCCCCGGAGCCTTCTCCAGGCTGAACAACCCCAGCTCTCTCAGCCTGTCCTCATAGGAAAGGTGCTCCAGCCCTCTGATCACCTTTGTAGCCCTCCTCTGGACTCATTCCAACAGGTCCATGTCCTTCCTGTGCTGAGGAATCTAAAGTTGGATGCAGTACTCCAGGTGGGGTCTCACCAGAGCAGAGCAGAGGGGCAGTATCACCTCCCTCATCTTTTGATGCATCTCAGGATGTGGTTGGCTTTCTGGACTGCCAGTGCACACATTGCCAGCTCATGTTGAGTTTTTTTTCCTCTCTCCTCAAAACGTAGTAAGATGGAAAATCAAACAGGCTTCAGACTTCTGAAACTTTGGTCAAACTCTAGAAAATCTCTCCCAGTAGACCGTGAACCAAGATTTTTCAGAGACTTCCAACCTCATGATGTTTGGACATGTTTCAGAGCCAAAACAAATTTCAAACCATGACCAAAAACATGCAAAAAACTTACAAGGATATTAGTATGAGAACTGGCTTTTATGCATGTTTATTTTCTCTTCATGGGCAAAACAACATATACTCTCCTAACTGAAGTCAAGGGATGTATTGATAAACTCTGCATCCCATTCTACACAGCAGAGACATCAGGCATGGATAGTTCCAACCTAAACTGTATAAACCATCAAATCTATAGATAACGGAACACAGGCTCTTAAAATAAAAGACATTAACTGTAGGTGGCACTACCGGAATGTATGCCCTATTCCGTGATTATAAAATACAGTTGGGATCATATGCTAAAGACTCTGAAATGAAACACGTATTTCTCATGTTCCTTCAAAATCATTATTGATATATGCAGTAGTTACTGGGTTGTGATCTAAAAGATATCTACAGGGCACTGAAATGGAAACCAACAAATTCTGTCCAAGCGCTTTTTGGAAATTATTTGTTTTCATCTTGTTCCTTGTCAAATACATAATGCATTTTTGTTCTTAGCAAAGCTAAGCATTTTGTATATTCTCAGCTTCTGTCTTTTTTTGCTTTCAGCACTAAATATTTAAACACATTCAACCTAAAAATCTCAAGCTAGTAATCTGCTGCTTGTGTCTTTCCCCCGAGGTGTAACTATCAATGTGGTAGTGCAGGATTGCTGAAGAGACATGAAAGAGATTGTGGTTACAGTCCTACCTGCCCACAGGCCAGGCCCATGCCTCTCTCCCCCATACCATGAGGACATGATAAATTTAACTCCAGCGCATCTGCACCAGCAGCCTATGAAACATGGAAAAGGAAAAAAAATGCAAAATTAACTTCAAGTAATGTACGCTTTCCTGTAGCATTTACTGTTCATGTTAAATAGATTCTTTTAGACACTTGATTTTTAATTTTTTTTTGAGAGAGAAAGCTCTGGTTATGATAACCTGAAAAAGAAATTTGTTGATGTGGCTTCCCAAAATTACAGAGGAAATTAAAGTAAAAAATAAATTAAAAAGAGACAAGCACAATAAGGAGTTGGTTCTGGAAAATGTTAAAAAAATGAAATGTAATTACAGGGCCTTAGGGCAGCACTGAGAGTGAGGTTTGGTAGTTGGTGTTACGCAGGTGCTTCTGTGCTCTGAAGAACTGTGACTCAGTAGTAAATTTCACCTTTCTGCTTGAATGAATTTAGTCTCCCAATTTTCTGCAAACACCTGTACTGTGCCATAGGTTTTGTCATTAAATATTTTTGTTTCTGAAGTCAAACAAGAAAGTACTAAGTCCATACAAACACATTATTCATGCTAATTTCTCTTCAGCACCCTCTATTAGCTACAATTAAAAAGGCAGAGGAGCTGAAGTGTACAAGGGCAGCACACAAACACACTTTTCTTTTTCCCTACTGAACTGCTCCAGCCTGAGATGAGGATCTCTCCCGTTGCCTTCCACGTGGCTGTAACTTGTTTTGCGTTTGCATTTTGTTTTTGCTTATTGAACTGGAGTAACTTTGCCTGCTGTGTGGCCATGGTTCAGCAGCTCCTCGGGTGCGTGAGCAGGGGAGAAGACATCCATCACTTTCAGGAATCCTCCACCCACGTCCCGGCCCGCTCTGCCAGCCCGGCCATGCCGCACTGATGCCGGGGCTGTCGGCCTCCGTGACAAGCTGACCTTTTGTATGAATAGGTCATCCTCCTGCCGAGAGGCACCACGCTACCTTCTGGGGCTTCTGCTCTTTGGAAAGCCACATCTATTACCTTCTAGGTAGGATCCTACGCATGCGATTAAATATCACTGCTCTTTGGCTGTGGATTCCAGAGCGCCCCAAACAACTGTGATGCTCGCCACAGAGCGGAGACTAACAGCTACTCTGGGGAAGAAAGTTGTATCACGTAGGTTACACATTACTGAGTGCATTCAAATAACTACTGTTTTTTCTAAAGGGGTAACATAAATACAAACACAGACTGGAAATATCTGTCTTAAAGTTGGAGAGTAGTACCACTGGATTAAAAAAGAGGAGCAAATGGCACAATAAAGCCATTCATCTTAGTCAGTTTAAAAGTGGCACTGTTCCTGTCAAGCACAGATTCCACAAAAGATTTCATGGTCAATTAGATAAATACAGGTATAAAACGGACTAGTGTTGAAGATCACCAAGCTAATTACTGATAATGTTTAATTTTACTTCCCTAAGTCCCCAAGGTGACTTTTTTTTCCCCCTCACAGGTTTAAAACGCCCAAAGAAAAAATAGAGAAGTATCTTCCCACACAGGAGGGCTTAGGACATTGTGAATAAAGAAAACATACACGTTCAGCCATATGAAAATACAAATACAAAATATCCACACCCATATCTATACATATATAAAAAAAACAAACCAACTTATAAAACACTTAAATCTGAGCTAATGCCAGCAATAATGACAAGCTAACACTTTTCTTTGCTTAAATTTGTTAAAACATTCCTTTACTGATTTTTTTATTTCCTCTGGATACTTTATGTAGAAAAAACCAGTTTTATTTAAAAAAAACAACTTTGTTTAACATTCAGATATAGACACTTTTCTGAATGAAATTATTGTGGTCTTAATCAAGTATTTCTTATACTATTCCCTATGAACACAGGTACATGTTTTTAAATAGTTTTTTCCTTCACATTGAATCAAAATTTCAGGTGCATAGTCTGTTTGCATTTGTGTAAGATTTGCTTTTTATTATAGAAAGCCTACTGACTGCTTTTACATACCCTGGCTTTCTCCGCTACCATTTTTGAAAGTCTGTATTAAAACTAGAATAGCATTAAATGAGCCTTTTATACTTTAAATATTCAAGAGTTTTATATTCAAAATTTCTTCTGGTGCTGTCAAACTAGTGTGCCTGTAGGCAAGGTAAGATCAAGTTAGGCTCTCAAAGGTAGAATTAAATTTTATCAGAGCATCCGTCATAATATACAGTTTGCTTAAAATGCAAATAAAAAGTATATAGATTCAAAGACTAAAGGCTTTCCAGGTACTGCTTAAAAATCCAAGGGACCATTTTTATGGAACAGATTTCCTTTAAATTTACATTTCCATCATTTTAATGAAAACACAGAATAAACAAATTATAATAGACACGCTTTAAATTCTCATTTTTCACTTTGAATGTACTTCTTTCAAGAAATTCCTTTTTGCAGCTCTTGTTTTTAAGGAGAATAAAAAAAAAAGATGCAGAAGCACATTCAGGAAACCATTACCTGAGCCATTTTTGAAAGTTCAGTCCAGTCCTCCCTGTTATAGCTGCACATGATACTGGCAATCAGAATCTGAAAAGAAGAGAGTAATTCAAAGCCATGTTACCAGATTTTGTAGTATAGTACTTTACTGTGACTCTAGACATTAACTACCACCATCTGCATACGGCAACTACCAGCTGTATACTACTAGCATGTGTATTGAAATATAGCTGAATATTTCACTGGAGATGAGAAATAGTATACAAAGTCATCTATTTTATCCCTATGTTTCAAGTCATTAGGGAAAAACAGCAGGTCTAGTCAAACACGTAGAGGACTTTGCATTCTCTTCGTCATGCGATAAAGCGAGAACAAAGGCTGTCCAAGACAGAGCCCACCAGGAGAACTGTCAAACATACTTGTTTCTGAGCTCAGAGGAATGAAGTAATTTACTATTTGTACAATGCCAGAAGTACCCGGGGCTCTTTAGAGGTAGGTAAGACATAAGTGCAAGAGTTTACAGTCGAATGTGGCAGCGCATGAACACAATATTCCAGCTGACTTCAGGAAGCCAGGATACACCAAAACCAGCCCCCTGGAATCTCATACTATGAATTCAAGGAAAGTGACAGGCAGCCAGGACTGTTTTGTGGAGAGGCAACCAGGAGGAGAATGGTAGGATGTGGGGAAAATTTGGGAGGACTGGGATAATGCCACAAGGAAATTCTAGCTTTTATTTTCCCACTATACACATTTTATTTCCTGTTAGCAGGCTGTGGCCCCAGTTCCCCAAGAGCTGTGTAGTGCTTCTCCTCCTCAGCACACTGAGCACCTTTCAGGTCCAGGTTCTGCCTGTAGCTGCTGCCGCCTCTACTATCTTTACTGAGGTTCAAGTTTTCAGGTAAAATAAGTTCTAATAGGATTCTTCCAGGAGGGCAGCAAGACACACCTTTCCAGTTGCAAACAGTGTTATTTACTTTAAAATGAGTGTTAACTACTCCTCCAGTCAATGTCCAGTTAAAGTAACAATGTTAACTTCTATTTAAGACTACAACAAAATCACTTGTTCTGGACCCATCAAAGATCATCAGACACTGAAGTTGACATACATTCACAGTGAGATCAGCAGAGAATTTAGCCCAGGACCTCCTGTGTGGAGGGCTTCTTAGAAAGATGAGGTTTCCAAGAAAAACGCAACAGAGACCAATATTGCAGCAGCTGAAAGGTTAAATCAGAAAAAGAAATCACAGAATTTATGAACACACTACCAGCTCAATCTGAACCCAAAGGAAACACCAGGAGAAGGGAACAGAAGAACATCTGGCCACACTCTTGTTTATTTGAACCTCTTATGTGAAATGTATGAAAGCTTTACATATAAGTTTGATTCACAGGTAGGATGAAATTTGGTTTTAATCTTTTTGCTTTCCAAACAAGTTTTACTGTCAGCATTAATATCTGGGATGAGCTTAATCTGTCACTCCCAGTCAGTATAACACCTCTCTTGAACTTTCCTGTAATGCTGAGGGTTAATGAGTCACTCATATAAGGCAAAATACTGAAAAGCATGGTGTAGAAAAATTGTTCAATACACACAATTGCTGGAAACTGTAAACTCCCAAATTATCTCCGCAAGAAGGATGAGATATTTAGTATCTTTAGAAGGGAGGAAAACTAAAAGGAAGGCAGCTATGGAGAAAATTAGACATGGTGAGGTTACAATCTATTAATTCAAAAGGACAATACCGCTAATCATCATCATTATTTCCATTGTTTTACTCTCATGAATCTACCTATCAATCTACCACCCACCTACCTGACCTGAAGACTACCTACCCATCCACCTTTCTGCCTGAGGTTTGCAAGATGGGAGTCTTTTGAGAAGGAAAGTATTTCATGAAGTGCCTGCTTTGCCTGCAGGTGCCCATTTGTGTGCACCACTGGCCTAAACATAAGACCAAGGTTTTCATTAAACGCACACAATCATTTCTAGCCATGCTTTTATTCCACTCTTGACCGAGGAAAGATCTCTGTCTTGTATATGATACTTTCGATTGTGAAAAACCTTATATAGATATATAGGTCAAATGTTTATGAAACAAAATTTGCTGTGTGCTCTATTTGAACAGTCAAGATAATTTGAGTACTCCAGAAATAAATATAAATCTCTTTAAAAAGACTCTTAATATTTTTAAAACCACAAATTTTCAAAAATCAGTTTACAAAAGTATATATGAGAAAAATTTAGAGTAAGAAACAAGTTAAAATATGCACTAAATGGAAGCTAGCTAGAAACTGTATCTTGTCAAATTCACACTTTTTATAAAGTAACTAAAGCAAAAAAAAACCAACCAAAACCCCACCCCAACTCAGACACTGACAAGATGATAAGGATTTTCACAGTTGCAGTCACATTCCAAAGTATATCAGGAATCTACACAATTCAGCTTTGAAACAAACTAAATTTTTCAGCAGGGAAAGTTGTAAGACAACAAGGGTGGCTGACTATATTCACAAGTAGCTGAGTTAGGTTATGTCAAGTGTTATTAATGAAATTTGAAAATTCTGCTGGCAATGTACAAGAGGAAAAACAAGATTGGTGATGTTTCAAAGAGCTGTTAATTAAGACAACATGTTTATTTAATATTGATTAGTTCTAGCATTCACATTGAAAATTAAGTACATGCTTTTGATAGAAGCAGTGGTTTACAATAACAAAAATAACTGAAAGCAAAAACTACATTTCTGCTATGACTGTTTAAATGAAAACCATGATCTCAGAGGAAATAATGAAAATTTTAAAATAGTAGGGATTTTAGTCTCCTTTTTTTCCCCAGTGTTCTCCTACAACTTGAAATTAAACTTAATTCCTAGTTGGAAACAGCACTCCATGTTAACAAAACTGTCCTTCCTCAAGCAACTGTTCTTCCCCAAAATACCCCTATGGTCTTTTCATTTGGAACCAGTATCTATGACCAAAAAAATATATAAAAAATATCATATGTGGACATTAGGGGCACTATCTGTGATGCTCGAGATTTGAATCTACTCCTAAATTCACACATGGGAGTTTATATAGAAAACATAGAATATTACCTCCTATTATATAGAAAGGGAATAGAAAGAAAGAATTAAGAATAACAAGTGATAAAAAACAGAGCTTTTTTTGGAAAGTGATAAACAGAAATTTTATCACATCAGCCTTTCAGCCTTTTCTAACTATTTTAATTTTTTTTTTTTAAATATACCTTTGGTGCCTACAATGCCATGTACCACATTACCACCCCTGCAACTTTAATAGCCCCAAACAGTTGGTATCTCATAAAAGTCCAGCACATGGTCCAGCCCAGGAGCATCCCTGGAGAGCGTATCCTTCCTCTTGACTCCTGAAATTTCCAGTGGCAACCTGACATGAGTTTAATTACAGTTGTTTGAACCACAAGTGCGAGGCTGCACCATGCTTGCCTGGCTTACAAAAGTAGACTACTGACAGATCTTACAATAAAGCTGCTGCTAAAGTGTAGTAAGTGGTAAATGAAGGTTGACTAAATTGCAGCTTTGTCATTGCTTGAGTGAGGGCTGCCTGCGAAACTATGTGTGATTGAAGCACAGTGGGATCCCTGGCCCATTCCTTATTCCAGATGAGAAGCAGAGCTGGCAAATGCTGTTCCCTCTTCTTCATCCAAACTGCTATTTTGCCTATTGTGGAGAGATCCTGCCCACTCCGCCCTGCAGACACTGCTCCCTCCTCGATGATCACTGTGACATGTCACTAGACAAGGTTTTTCCACCCTGACATTACACAAGGTGATAGACAATTTCTGCAAATGCCTATAAAGGGACAAACACATGTTTGTAACAGCAGATAGTGTTCTGTATACAGGACTTTCTTGATCATTCATGGAAGCAGAAGGTCTACAATGAAACTTTTTTGTTGTTGTTGTTGTTGGAGGGAGGGGAGATGGAAAAGGAAGGGTATATAATGTACCATTTAGGACATGATTATAAGATGAATATACTCTAGCTAAAGCACCTAGTAAAAAGCTAGATTTCACACAATTCTGTAACTAATGCATTAGTAGTTGTTCTACTTAAAAGGACACTGACAAGGTACTTCTCATAATCCTTAAAATATTTTTTCTCCCTGTTTATAATAATCCCCTGGAAGCTTAAACTAGAATCTATTTCCCTTGTAAATCTTTTTTTTTCTCTTTCATTATCTCTATGTGGATGTCTCATGAATGCAATAACATTAAAAGAAGTAGAAAGGATGAGGTTTGCCATTGTGTGTGTTTTCAAGTGCTCTTTCTTCCCTAACACATGGAATTCAGCGCAAGACGTTGCAAAACAAAAGGAAGAAGGAAAAAAAACACCTGGGCCTACTTTGGGTCAGACAACCTAGAGAACATCTATTTAAAGCCAGACAGCAGTAAAACTCTACGTAGACAATTACCATTTGTCCTGTAGTGCTCTGCAGGGAATAAGGGAGTTTCAGTACACTCAAAGAGTCTGAAAAAAAATCTCAGGGGCCTGGATTTAAATGTGAACACTATCAGTTCCTGCACACAATCCTCTACTGTCATGCCTGTAATAACCATATTTATTTTGGTCATCTAACAGACCATAGCCTGTATTTGTTCATAAACTATTCTTTCAGGTCTGTGCATAATCTCCTTTTACTCCAGGAAATTCAGCCACCCATATAATTTCTACTTTCTCTTCCCTGCCTGTCCCTTCTCATTGCCGCACCAGGCTTGAGGACGGTTCTGCATCAAGTGTCCATGGATTCTCCATTGAGACATTGCTTCTGGCCTCTACCTGCACCCCCTTCTGCTTTCTCAAAACATTTGCAAAAAAACCCCAGGATTTTATTTTTGGTGTGCACAGCCCTTGCAGAAATAGAGATCCTTAACATCACCTTTAAGAGACTGTTTCCCTGAAAGCTGTAAAACCAAGAGAAGCTTTCAAGAAGGCTGAAGGACTGGTTTTGTAACAGCTACCTGGTTGGGAAGCAGAGATATAGAACAGGATAATTGCTACAGATAGAAGGAGTGCCGAGAAGGCAGGTTACATTAAGAACCAGATTTCACATACCTGCAAAATTATTCTTGATCAATCTAAACTTCAGAAGGTATTTGTGTTTGGGTCAGATGGAAAGACCTCAATTTGCCTTTCAAGGCATGTTGCTTCTTCCCAAACAACCCAGTATACCACGCGACCTGCTTAGTCTGAACAAACTCAAACATTTTTAACCAAAATTCCTCAGGAAGCATTCACTAGGAAGAAGCACGGCACTGAAGATACAGTCTTTCTAAAACAATGGCAAAAATAACATATTTGATTCATCGCTTACCAGTGGAAAGGACATCTACATCTATACAAGCACAATAGGACAGAAGAACTTCTTGGCATTTGAATGATTATTTCACAGCATTAAAATCCCCCCTGTCTGTCTGACTGAGGGGCTTGTGGACTCGGTTCTGTCCCACGCCATCTCTCACCCACACACCATAACAAGGTGACACACTCAGAGAATTTCCTGAAGGTCCTGCACACAAGTAGCTACAGGAGCATGTGGTCCACCAGGTGCTCAGTGGAAAGTTAATAAACAACGTTTTACTGAGCAATCCTCAGCTATTTCAATGACACAATAAACAGTCTTGTAAATATCTAGCTGAAAAACAGGCACGCTGCATAAGGATTTCTCATAGTTTTTTTCACACATGAAAGAATGAAACATACAGACCATAGGCCAGATTCTGCCCTACCCAACAGCTCTTAGATGAAGTCTCAGTAGCAAAGAGCGAGCAGCAAGTGAATAAAGAACAGTACCACAGGACTTTTTGGGTTGGTACAGATTTTCCACTTTACTGAGACTTGCACCACCAGCCTGCCTCTCGCACAATGTCAGGGTCAGGACAAGTCACAGCAATGCCACATATTGCCAGCAGAAAGATTCTTGGGGTCTTACTACCACTCAGCGGCACTCGCAGCAGTCCTCTGCTTTTCCAAATGGCCACTGGCTGATCATTCTGAAAATCATCCAGCCAGAATTACCAATGTACAGAACATTTCTAACACCCACCTCACAAAATTAGAGTAAAACTGCAGCAAATATTCTGTATTGCATAAATATGCTTAAGCATATTTAGCTTTCATATTTAGATTAGCATATTTAGCATATTTCAAGCAGTCTTGAAAAAACAATGGGAGCACAGTAAATGTTGTAAAACTAACCCTCTAGAAACCAGCCCGATTTTGATGTCCTGTAGACACAACCGGGTTTCTCTTTTTCTGTACTTTCTTGCAATCTTTGATTTGTTGCAGAACTGAAATAAAAATAAGCTTCTTATTAAAAACTACCTAGAACATCAAATCCCATGCAATAAGAAAGTTAACAATTGTAAACCCTGTCATGTCTCTGAGAAGCAGAGGAATTATCTTGTTATCAATTTAATAATGGAACATTGAAGTAAATGATGCCAGCCACTGACACCAGTAACACTGTCTCTCCTGGGAAATTCATGTCGGTAGGAACTGTCAATCTAGATGGATATGGACATATTAAACATTGTACCTTCAGTCCATAAATCTATTCTTTCTATGCTGCCTTAATAAAAAGATTCTGCATGATGATAAAGACAAGCAATGCAGAATGTCTTGACATTACTGACCTGTAATTCTGCTTCTCTTCTCTTTTCTTTTTTGAGGGAGTGGAGAGTAAATAATTTAAAAGTCTCTAACCATCCATTGTTTTTCTCCTTAACTTGCACTTAAAATACATTTAAGATAATTTGAGTACATGAAAATAAGGCAAGTAGGAGATATTAGTATGTTTATTATTTAGCTGCCTTTCTATAGCAAACCTCCTGAATAAAGCCCTATCTTTACCTTGTTACTTTATCTTGAAATCTCCAGTTTGTTTTTCAAAGTGAAGTGGAAGTGAGATACAACAGATCGACACAAAACCAGGCCAATTATCAGCACGCAAATAAGTCTAGAGAAGCTGATGATAGGAGATTGAAAATATTACCATTTGCTCACCCTACCACACACAATAAAGCAGTGCAAGCAGAAAACAACAAAGATTCTCTTCTCAGGCTAAACAGAGACATTTATTTTCAAAGGCAGTTGTTTTTGTATGACGACTCTACTTCTATCAATGAGATTCCATCTATATAATGAGATTATTTGATAGATGTCAGTGAGTACACTGGACTATAGCTTCAAATTAAGGCATAGAGCTGTTAGGATCTAATGTCTTCAGACAAATAAAAATCATTTCTTTGTAAAATAACAGAATGCTGTGGCTTTGACAGGAACACGAAGCCAAACAGATGGCTCTATAGGACTGGCTGCACCTGTAGCAAAACAAGGGAGCAGCTTGGTGTTGTAACTGCTCCTCTGCCACGTAAGACTCAGCATCGTATCAGCCGCTACCAGGGCTGGAGCTGAGCTACTGTGCCCTTGGCCTGCTTGTACACATAAATGTATAGGCACAGATCATGCACGTGGAAAGCGTGGATAAAGATACCTTTCCAATAAAACATTTAACGAGAGTCCTACCAACCTGGGATACAACTGAAAGCAAAATAAATGGTCAGAAAAAAAAGAGAGACCTCCTGATGCACCTATATCTCCCATGCGTCAGGGCAGTCTTTAAGACGTGGTGATTCCTGAAGAGTGAAAAAGAGACCATGGACTATGAGTTCCCAAAACCAGATGTTTAATGAAAGAAAATATAGCACTTGTATGAAACACTTCAGGGAAACTCAAATATTTTACATGATTAGAAAAATGTCCATTTTATGACAGACTGCTGAAAATTCTGGTGCTTCGGGTAAACCCTTCAAATTCCACTGAAAGTTACCCATGCGGCTGAAGGCTTCCCTGGAAATTTGATAGAATCTTTGGGATTTTAGTTTGCATAGGAAACCTATCCCAGTTCAACCTTTAGTGTCTTTGGTAATGGCTGAAAATGAATACAAGGGTGAATGGAAACTAGCATTACTGAAAGGAAAAGATGCAAGTTAACAAAGGCTGAATCCAAGAGAAGAGTGAAGACAGATACTAATTTTCAGCAGTTCTCATTGCAAACAATACCTGCAAGCCCTTGTGGATCTGCCATGCCCCTGCTGTATTTCTGTACTTTCCACACTGACTTAATATAAAGAGAAAGCAGAGGAGGCCAATACAATATTGGAGAAGCTAACAGAAAAAGGATATATCTAATTCTACAATATTTCAGACACATGCTATGACCTGTAGCAAAAGCTTTACACCAGGGTGCTGACACATTATTGATTCTTAAGACCACATATAGAAAACAAGGCTGGCAAAGGGCAATATGAACTTGTGGATTTTTTCATCCACCTTTAGAAATTTTTCTCTCATCAAATTATCTGCCCGGATATACACATAGTCCTTTTAAACTCAGTTCTTTCTGCACCTGGCTATTTGTTACTGTTTATTCTCACAATAGCACAGGCAACTCTCTGCAGGGTGCCCCTATGAGAGGGGGAAGCCAACTGGAGACAAATACGTTCAAGGGACATAGGCTACTCCTATAGAGGGAATGAGCAGCCATTGAATGAAAGGAACCCTAAGATTCCTTCCAGTCCCTGACTGCTTCTGGATACATGCAGATATATTTTCTCCTATTACATAGCAGCAAAGCTGCTTAACTTATTAGAAAACAAATTCAGTGGAAAATAAAAAGAGGCAAAATGCACACTGAATAACTTTGTCAGAGTTCCCTAATTCCTGCATTCAGTCAGCTAGCAATTCCCCAGGTCAAATCTGTCTCTTTGCATCCCCCAGAAGTCCATCCTATCTATTCCCTTGTTCCACCACCCCCAGGGCTTCTTTTAATTCACTTCCTTGGACTTGAAGGCTCAAGAAAACTATTGGTGCCAGTAAAGGAGAAAAATGTAGCTCAGAGAGGAGGGAGAAAACCCCCTCCCTTTTACACTTTAGAGCCCTGTGATCTGCTTCATCATGTGACATTGCTGGTGCCAAAGCAATGCTTGGGAGAAGTGATTTTGTCAGCCTGGTTGCATCCTCCACAACCCACCCACTCTCTCTCTGTGCACCATTATCCTTTCAGTGATATACTGAAAAGCACTGATAATTTACCTATTTTGCACAAACAGCACTTAGGTTAGGCTACTGTGATAGATGAGGGTAGGATTGTTAAGAAGGTGTGTGGGAACATGTTATAAGGCTTGTTGTTTCTTCAGGAAATTATCTGAGGGCTTAACACACCAGCTGCATGGGAGAGACCTATCAGTCCCTTAATGCTATTCTTTCCTGTTCGGTTTAGGTACTGGACTTCACAAAGAGGAGAGCTTCCTCTCACTCCAAAACCTGCCTGACTAATGAGACAGGTTCACCTCATGACAGGAGACAATCTGCATATGTTCACAGGGCTGGAAATACGAGATTTTTTCAATGGCCAGAACAGGACCAGTGGGATCCATCCCCACCAGAACTTCACAGAGGATGACTTACAAAAAGTTTTTCTGGGTTGTTTTCCTCTTGGAAATCATGCAGGAAAGGATGGTAGAAAGCTACAACACACAGAGGAAGATAATAATAACTGTTTATCTATTGATCCTCATTTTCTTGTGATACCTTCACCTTCCTCCTCCAGACACTAGAATGATTCTTTTGAAGAGCACTTAAGTTTCCACTTCTTTGGTCATCCTCTCCAAATCCGTATAATTTTCTCTGATTGGTCTGGCTTCATAACCAATTTACTCCACGCAGATGGTTGGACTAGCTCAGGTCACCTCATCTGCGAAGGTTCCTGCCAACTTGGATTTTCCTATGAACCCTCCCTGCATTATCAACAAGTATTCTTGCCTCATTCTCTTTGTGATCACTTCATACCCTTAGCAATGTTGACATTAAACCTATCGAGCCTTCCCCAGGCACAGGAACCTGCTGCAGTCTGGCATTTGTTCAAACCTGTCTTTTATCTCTATATTTTGCCTTCTGTTCTCTCATGCAATCTTCAAGCTACCACCTTTCCTCTCTTTTGAGGTCCGGTTCATTGCTGTCTCCACTGTCCCCTCCTGTGATCTTGCAGGGCCAGTGTGTTTATATTTTCTTCATTAGTGCCTACCTTCAGACTTTTTTCTGCCCCTTCATTGCATAGTAAGGCAAACACAGTCTTTAGTTTTACTTTTTGTGCCACTATCCGAGCTCATGCAGCTCTGCTTTTTAATAAGACTCAACTGTTATTGAGAGACTGATTAGACCCACAGCCCAGCAGCAAGGCACCCTCAACAACTGCAACATGCCATCCATCTCCCTTACACACAACACATACCTCAAACTGCAACACAGCCAAATACCAGAAGCACTCACACACATCCATTGATTTCTACCCAACTTTCACCTCTCCAAATGAGTAAGAGCCCTCCTGACCTGGTGGAAGAGCAGTTTCTCATTAGACCCATGTTAACGGGAGCCGTAGGGTCATTTAACAATAAACCTATATCAACAGTAGCATGTTTTATACAAAATTAATTCTTGTACTTTTCAAATGATTAGCAATAAATCAGCACTCAACAGCTTCTTGCCAGTAACATATTTTAGGAATTTTTAAAAGGGAAAAGAGAGAAGATAAGAAAGTGAGGCAAGAAACATGCTTTGTAGACTATACAAATATTTTAAAAATAAATAAATACTTTCATTTGGAAAAAAAACTGTTTCATACATAAGTATCTCTATAGCAAAAATTATATTAAAATAGTCCCTTGGCAAAGAAAGTAACTCTGCTTCCTGTCAGGCATAGAACTTTTCAAGAAGTGAAGAGGAAAATCCATGCTTTCTGTTGAACTTGATCTCTTCATATATCTTTCCTATTATCCCCTGGTATCTCCCAGCTCGGCCAAAAATTCAGCAAACAACAGTGCCACTATACATTGAACCTCATAATGGCAGGTCTTCAGTGCTTCCATCTGACATATGATCAGAAAATCTCATGAGTGGGTAGCGTTATTTTTTTATATGCAGACAGTACAATTTACTTAAGCAGCTAGCTGCTGTGTCTGATGACACAAGTAGTTTTTTGGCTACACTCCAGAAGCAAAGAACATACAAAATTAAGGGCTAGAAGGTCTACCTTCTGACTAATCTTTCCTCCTCAACTACCAGTTCCACCCACCTCTTCATCTTTTAGGGAAGCTTATCTGAAGAAGCTGAGAAACTGAAAGAGGCCTTACTATTTTCACTAAATATTTGGATGTTTAATAAAATTGTTACCTAACTTATTCAGCATACTGCTAGGCGATTGGACATTTAAAAATTAAAATGCATTGAATAGTCTATAGGATTATAGTCTCATTCAAATGAAAGCGCCCTAAGACCAATTGCCATCTAATGTTGGAGAGATTTTATCAACTACCCAGCAGTGAGTATGTGTGTTCCCAAAAAGATAAACTGAAAATAAATCATGTGAAATGTGGATGCCTGTGGCAGAATCAAAAGCAGAAGTCCTTCTAGGACCAGAGGGGTACTAAGGGTACAATACTAAGAGAATGTAAATGTGACATTTCCATTTTTAATGCCCACCCTTTTCCTTGAGATGCACATACTACTCACAGGTAAGAATTTGGGGTACCTACAAAATTCACACAACCTCTGAATATTCTCACTGGAGCTGTAGTTAAATGAAATATTCTGCAAGTGTATTCGGATTTGAATACGGAGGTATATCTCACATAAATGGCTAGATGGCCAAGAATAAACCTATGAGGTTCTTACACTACAAGAAAAGTACCACAGATTTTTTAAAATGCTACCCTGAAATTTAGGAATAGACATTCAATATATTTTTTTTTCCAAACCTAAGACCTTAACTACCTGTCATGTATAGACAGAAACAATCAAAATAACTACAATTTCATAACAAAAATATTAAAAATAAAGTGAATTAAAAGAAAATGAAACTTGAAATAGATTAGGAACACGGTGCTTAAAAAGTATGAGAAAGATGTAAAAATAAACCAGTGAAAAGCATTCTTCCTCAGAGCTGTGAGACTGAGAGGTGCAGCAGCAGGAAACAGGATAAAAAAGTAGCCTGTTGGTTTCTTAGTTTACATTTAATTTAATGGCTCATAACAAAGGATGTATTTAGGTCTCCTTGAAAGAAGCCTTTAAAATATTTGTTTGGGTTTAAGTGTTCAGTAAATAAGTACTTACTGTCACATTTTTGCTTCAATAATGAAAAGAATATACCATCTCCACTAGATATACACACAAGGTTTAGACACACAAACAAGTTACTGCTAATTTATGAGTTACCACCCATCAGCACACCATCCAGAATCAACTACTTCATTGCTCTTTAAAACCACATAAACAACAAGGTAAGTCCAGTTTGCTATGTCCAAAATTAAAGAAATTCATATTAACTTGAATTAGCTTGTATTTGCTGCAAGTTACAAATATGGACACGAGAAGTTGCCATACTGACACACAGTAATTTGTTATCCCATGGTAATTTGTTGGCATGTCTGTGTTCATGTAACAGTATACCAGGTTAATACTATATGAAGAGAGAAAGAGTTTTGCTTTTTGGATCCTGCTGGCCACCTATTTTGTATGTTTAGCAGTTGCTACTTAAACTAAATAGCAAGTACAGTTCATTAGTTTCAACTAGAACATAAAAGAGGAACTAAATTATAAAAGCAGGCTGAACTGAGATCTAGAATATGCAAATGTAACAGATACGAGAAGGCTGGTGAAGAAGACTATGTAAAAGTTTATGATCACAGTTCTTAAACTCTTAAATGTGCATAAAAAGTTCAGAAGCTACCAGCAGTGTTGAGGGTGTAGATTAAGATCAATTCAGAGCCCACTAAGAATTCTTCTAATCTACATGTTCCTCTCAGCGGATAAGGAAAAAAAACATCTTGGAACACTATATTCCCACATTTCACTCTGAATTTGAGATCTTTCCATAGTCCCCCACCCCAGAAAGCACAAGAGGCTGGGATATAGTCCAGCTGCTGTCAATCAGACTGAAGAGCTGGCTCCAATTGTGATAGATTCAAGCATGTGCCTCTGCCTTTCTTGTCTAAGATAGATCATGCCTGCATAGAGCCAGCTCTCATACTACCGAAGGCATTCATATCAGTGAAGTAAACTCTTTACTTGCTCCTGAACAAAAATAAACTGTTTGATGGTATAACTGCATCTACACTAGGGTTCTGCCAGGACAGCAGTTAGATGCAATTTTATTTTTAGTTTTCCTAGCCTACATAAGTATGTGAGCAAGACTTTTAAATATAGACCTAGCTTTCATATTTTTCTTCATTAGAGCTCTAGCAGAATGCTGAAAATGTAAACCACATCACAGAAATTAAGTGCAGAATATGGGCTACAGGAACAGCATACACTTACTACTCTTATCAGGTATAAATTTGCTTTCTTATTATTATTGTAATATACAAAATATAAAAGAGAAAAAGCAGAATTATCTAAATCAAATACACTCAGTGCCTCATAAAACACTAAAATCATATCACAGACAGTATAAATGAATGTCAAAGCTATTGTGCGTTTTAAAAGATCAAATTTTGTAATTTACCCAATTATCAATTACAAACATGAAATGGAAATTGGGTAAAAGTATAGGGGGAAAAATGGTTTGCACAGGTAATAAGGCTAGCAGAATTTTGTCATTCTTACAAACTTTAGATTTTTATTTTGATGGACCATTGGTAATAATTTTTAATTTTTGCCATTTGGGGGTTTATTTTTTTAACATTGCCACAAGGTCATTTTCTCCCCATCCAATGGCAACTTCTACATCCTAATACTAAAACAATAACTACCCAGATAAGGGCATTTCCCAGGGAGTAATGACTGGCTGGGAGGAGTTGATGGCCCGAGGCACCGCTGAGGGCCATTAACCCTGGCTGGTTATTAATCGCCAGGAAATGCCCTGCACCAAGGTTGTTATTGCTATTTTAAGCACAGATGGGAGGTGTGTGTGAAATGGACATCTTAGTGTACAGATTTTTTTAATGCGTGATGCCACTTCCTTTGTTGCAGTTTATGGAGGACATTTCTAGAAAGAATGAATGCTCTGCCTGATACCCAGACGGATTTCACAGATCATTTTGCAGCACTGTCTTGTTCAAACAGTGACCAAACTGAGAAAACATTTGGGGGTTTTAAGAGCTTTTCTTTCCTCTCTAAATAATATTCCACATGGAAAAAATAAAAGGAAAGTCAAATCTTAGTAAGACGAACAAAAATATGCAACTCTTCATGTCACTGTCAGCAGAATTACATTCTAGAAATATTTTTTTAATCACACCATCTTTATGTTCAGTGCATTTCCTTTGTCGATACTCCTGCCTAATGACCATTCACATATCTTCAAAAAAGAAATTTTTAGCAGCAACAGCCAAAGCACATCCTGAACCAGCTTCAGCTGATGCTAGCCATTAAGAAGTTTCTCTTTTCCAATAATCAAGCAGATTGGGTCATTTTCTAGGAGATGGTTGGTGAAGTTTCAGAAACTGCTTTAATTTTCTCCTAGTTCTTACCCTAAGGCTAAAGTTTTAAAGATGTCCTCATCGTCCTCACAAAACTGTGGAAATTGTTCTTTTCTTGCAGGGATCAATAATTCACTCTCCAAATCAAAAGGATATTCTTAGTGTGTGTACAAATAGTCCTCTGCCTTACTGAACTACTTACTATTTGTCAAACCTTAGCTGTGAAAGTAAAACAAACAAAATAAGTCGTGGCTTTATAAAATGCATGGGAAGAAAGTACAGTTCTGCACTGAACTGGTTTGACAGGTTTCTCAACAAAACTGTAGCTTCCAAGCACAGAACATAAAATATCTTCTCACATTTCTCCTCAAGGTCCCAATTTGTCACCGCAAACATGTACATTTGAATCACAGACTGATTGTAAAAATCTTGCTGAATTTACCATGTGGCTCTATTTCAGTTACAAATTGCAGTTTCCAGCAAAAAATACGTGCTTTCTTAAAACAAAATTCCCTCAGATTGATGGCCAAAGTGTGTGTTTCCACCTCTTTTCCAGATTAATAACCATAGTCTTAAAAAATTAATAAGAATATCACAGAAGTTAATATTGTAGCAATTGGGAACAATCAATATGATGTGCTGCATGATCTTTTGAACACACATGAACAGACACTGTCTCTAGGTAAATGTTCAGCAGGCTTTCTTGTGTTTCTATATATAGGATCATCTGTGACGACCCTCTGGAAATGCAGCCTTTCAAATCTTAGTAAATTGAAGACAGCACTTGAATTACAAAACCCTTAGCACACAATTTCAAACTAGTACAAAATATATCTTCATCTCAGCTTGAGTTCAAGTAATGTAGTTACATGCTAATCAGGTTGTCAAAATGTAATACAGGCACAATGGTCCAAAGGTGGGGACAGGACTAGGAGGCAGGAGAGGATTTCTGATCCTGGGTACAAATCTAACAGCTCTTCTTTGTGCATTGACAATGTAAACCTGTAGGAATGTGTTACATAGGCTCAGTACCCCTTCTCCGACACGCACCAGCAGCAGCCCTCTAGGGCAAGCTTACAGTAACATTTCCCTAGAAAACTTTATTTCCCAGCATTTAAGAAATCTGTGGCACAGAAATTCCCTGAGACAGAGGTGATGTACTCCACAGCCTACTCCAAACAATTTTTCCAGTCAGTCCATTCTCAATCCTTATGTACCTCTGGCACCAGCAAAGCCCTGTGAGAATGAGCTCCACAGCCACAGTGGCACGTGGTTAAGTATCTCCTACTGCTCATTTACACTGATGACCCTTCTGGTTCCATTCCAACTGCATCCTTGCTGAGACAGAAAAATCTGAACCGCACAGTGTATCCAAAATGTACAAAAAAGAATCAATACACTGGAATAATGATGGTTTTTGCTTTGTTCTCTCTTCCTTTCCTAGAAATTCTGTGTTTGATACGCTTTATTTCAATGCTATTCAGCATTTAGCTGAGATTTTCACAGTGCTCTCTACTGTAAGCCCTGTATAGTTAATGTAGAATAAATCACTGTATATATATATTTATATAAATTTAGTACTGTTTTATCCCATGTGCATACTACATTTATCTTCATTTAATTTTATCTAGCAGATCATTGGCCAGTCATTCAGTAATGGAAGATCATTCACAGCCCGTTATAGCCAGCTCTCATCTTTATCTCCCTACAATACTTACTATTACCAGCAAAGTTTACATTCTTAAAATTCTCTCTCTTTTCCAGATTGTTAATAAACATTTTAAATAGCACAGAACATAGCACAGATCCCTAAGGAATATTACTGGAGCTCTCTATCCACTGTGAAAATTGAGTATTTATTCCTTAACATTGTTTCTTATGTTTAACTAGTTATTTATTCATGTGGGTTTCTCCTCTCTGATCTTATGGCAACTTAATTTCTTTCAAATCCTCAGTGAGCAACCCTACCAAATGCTTTTGGAAACCCAAGCTCACTTCATCAGCTGAATCTCTCTTGATATCCTCAAGGAACATTTTGTAAGGCATGGCATAGTACAAAAGGGGGTGATTTACTCTTTTTTTTTTCTTTTTACAAATCCTATTTTTTAGAAGAGCTTCTACCAATCTGCATATAAGTATAGAAGATTTAAGATCTGGAGTTCTCCTGATCTCTCCCAGAAAAGAGGTGTTACATTGACCATGTGCTAATTCTGCTACTTTTCAAGCCTCAAGCAGATCTGCTATAGCCAACACTGCTATCAAAAAGTGCTGATGACAGATGAGAATTTTTCTGTATTTTCTCTTTTTTTTTACTAACACCTAAGCCTCAAGAAGTTAAAATTTACAGCACCATATTTTGTAACTCAGCCCCATCTCTATTAATGTTTAGGTCATACGAGCCTTAGAACATTTTTTATGCCTTGTAAAAGGCTTTCCCAGAAAACTTCCTTCCTTATGAGAAAATGTGTTCTCAAAGACCAAATACATTAACATTTCTGTTACTAGGCTTTGTTTTTGTTCACTTACTTTTGCAAATGGAAACTGTTGTGCCTACAGAAATAGACAAGCACTTCTAGTGTAAATCCGCTGCATAAATCAGAGTCTTTGTTAAATTCCTCCTTAGGCTGCAGAGAGGAAAATGCGTCCTGCTAGCTCACAAAGAGCTGAACCAGTGTCAGGAGCAACGAGAACACCCTCAGGATGGGGAAGAATAGAAGCTTCCCTGGAATAAGTGGAGGTATGTTGTTAATGTGTCTGCTCCTCTTTCATGTCAGCTCTCCTCTCTCTTGTCTAGGAAGCATCTTTCTCTACTGTTTTTCACCCACCCTTTTCCTTGCAGTGAAGGATGAGGAGAAAAAGGGAAGATGGTCATCTGTTCCATGCTCCAAGGCCTCTTCCCTTCTCCACACCACAGTAACCACTGGAAATTGAGGAGTCTTGGCCATTCTTACACTCCACAATAGCTAGCACCAAGTGGTTTAGTTCCTGGGCAAGGTAACCAGTATGAGTGTCTTATTCTAATGTTATCCTCCCTCTTCAGATAGGATTTCCTCTGATGTTAAGGGACTAGACCTACTGCCAATTTTCTGTAGTGAAAAGGATCTTTTCCATATGGTGAATTTAACAACTGCTGTGTGGGTTTTTTCACCTCCTACCAAGCATCCATGATGGCTGGCTTTGGGAAATTTAAGCTGCAGCAATAACAACTTCTGGAGATTTTTAATGTGACTTGTGGATCTGAAATTCAGATAAAGGAACCCAGGTAGCTGTTCTGCACTACTGGCCGCTTCCATGATATGGAGTGTGCAAGTTTCTAGGCAGTTCAGCTTGTGGCTCCCTCTCCTTATGCTCTCTCTTTTTCAGTTCATGTGGAAAAGCATCTGGACTTCCAGCAAGGGTCTTCTGATAGGCCTGAAAAGGCATGGTGTGTACCAACCCCATTCAGGTCCATCATACACTGGCAGCTGTTGATACCAAGTGAGGTCCATAGGAGCACAGCCCGACCTGGTTGTTTAGAAATCTTTTATTCCAAGTTTGTAGGCGTTGTAGCTTGTCAAGACGTCTGTGTCATATCGTGTGGAGGCACACCTCAGTAGGAATTTGGAGTACAAAGTACCATTTCTTTGTGATGGAAAGGCAAAGCTATCTATACTAGCCCTAGGAAAAGCAGGTGTTTATAGAGAACAGCTGGCTGACAATTTGATCTTCACTTCTTCTGAACATGACTCTTGCAAAGATGAAGATGGAAGTGCTGTCTCTCAGCTCCCCTAATTACCTGTATTACAAATGCTATTCCAAATTCCCAAGTATTTAGAATTTGAGGCCCAAATGGTAAAACAGACTATTACTTTTTATAACATGAATCAAGTCAGTAACTGGTATCTCTAAATGTAAATAATACGTACTCTACACAACATCCCACATACCTCTGAACACCCATCAAAAGTAAAAGCTATAATAATGCTGGAAAAAATACACAAATTTATCCTAATACATCTAGTGAGAAAGCCAACTTTGACCCTTTCCTTAAGTAAAGCTGCAAAGTCTATGATTCCTCTACATCTTAATTTTTTTTTCCACCTAATGTCCCTTAATTTTAAGTCTCAAAGGAGATCTACAGCAATTTTAGATATTCTGGTCAATTCCTCTCAGTAACCAGATTACAAGGTCTACTATTAGTGTGGACTTAGAGAAGGAAAAGGTTTATATAAATATACAGATTTTGTTCACAGTCTGTAGATGAAACCTGCTATTAAAACCAGAGCTGGTCCTACACACAAGCTTTATAAGTAGGATCCCACTTCAGGGATCACTTTGGCAAACTAATCAGACCTCTCCATCTAAACTAGCCAATTAAATACTACTGCTGTTGCAATCTATTTATACTCATAACTTCAGCAAATCTTTTTGAACATTACAGGTTTCTGCACCACAAGCTACTCACAGGAGCAAGGAACTCATGCCTGTTCAATTGTATTTTTGTTGCTCTGTAACCCCTCATTTCTGTCCTCACAGAGTAGAACTAAAACAAATCTGGTCCGGTTACCTAAATTTAAAAAAAGAAAACAACAAACAAAAAACCACCAAACACCAAAACCAAACAAAACTGGCTGCCCTATTTCATAATTCTGTGGTAGAAAAAACCCCTGCATAATAAAAAAAATTCTCTAATTCTAGGAGATGTAAAGACATTAAAAAAATATATAAAAAAACACCAAAAAACAATGCTACAAAGAAGTTGGTTATCAGTCTGGAATCCAGTGATCTGTTCTGGCACGCTCTTTAGCACGGCTACTCCTGACAGGTGTTCCTGGGACATTCTGAACAAAATGTTGAACAAAAATATATCTTTAACAGTTTCATCCTTGAAAAGCTGCTCTCTGCTGAGTAACTGTCAGAGAGACTGTCAGCAACATTCTGCAAGTAGCAGAACAAACATTAAGATGACAAGAGTTTTCAGCTTGGTTTTGGGGTCCAAATGTACTTAATGTTTCTAGCAGAAGAGGCTTCTCAATTCAACGCATCACGACACTGATATCTGAATCACACAATCAGTGTCACAGCTGACAATCTGGTACCCTATGTACATTCCTTAGAGTCATAAAGCAGCACAAACTCATTTCTGTTCAGTTAGGAGGCCAAAAAGTTACTTTTAAGACTTCAGTATACTAATACAGCAATATTGAAAAACATTCACTTTGGCATCTTCTTCCAAGATCCCAGTTCTTCCTTGCAGTACACATTTCTTAGTTTCTTGTTTTTGATTGACTTCTGTTAGTCCTGTAGGGAATGACATTTCCCCTGAAATCTATTTAGTTTCATTAAGTCTCCTTTCAAAGCCCTTTATCTGTACTGCTGTGGCCTCCTGCACATGCTCAAACCCAAATAATTTGCATATTGAGGACTTTCCTGAATTTGCTTGTTTTTATCATCTCCAGGGCACCAATTACTGCATTGGAAAGGTGGAGAAAGACTACCTGGTAACCCTGTCCATCACCTTCTTACTGAAGCCTCAGTTCACATTTTTCTGTACAGAAGCGTTTTACCAGTTTCAAAGCTTGCTCTTGTCAAGCTTGTTCTCCCTGGGGCAGATGCTAATGACCTTTCAGGGTAATATGAAGCCTTAAAATATTTGGCCAGCTACTAGGTAGTGTAGATATACGGACATGTTTATGAGACTGGACAAATAGACATCTGTGTAAGTAGGTAACCTCAACTCAAATGAGAAGGCTGGGCTATGGTAAGCATAAGGTTTTGATGAGGAACAGCAACAATTTGTGTGCTTTTTCTGATGAAGCAAGTGCTACCACCAATATATCCCATCCCCTCACAATCACCAATAATTATTCTTGTGATTGCCAGCTTCACTGCACACTCAGCTCCTTGTTTCATTGGCACACAAAGACATACTGCCACTACCAGTATTCACAGTTACCAGCACACATAATGGCCATATTGTAGCTAATGTCAAGTATCTGAATATAAAATTTCAGCAGTAAGTTCTCTTGCAAGGCTTTATAGTTCTATTTATGGCTTTCCCAGCCACTTTCTATTGATTAAAGTTTGTGGACTTTTTCTAAAATAAAAGTGATTGGTTTTTCTCTGCACAGTTTTCATTCCTGATCATATAGAACCATAGAAACATTTAGGCTGGAAAAGATCCTTAAGATCATCAAGTCCAACCGTTAACCTAACCCTGCCAAGTCCACCATTACACCACGTCCCTCAGCTCTATATCTACAAGTGTTTTAAACACCTCAATGGATGGTGACTCATCCAGGGCAGCCTGTTCCAATGCTTGACAACCCTTTCAGTGAAGAAAATTTTTCCTAATATCCAATCTAAACCTCCCCGGGCGCAACTTGAGATGGTTTCCTCTCATCCTATCATTTGCCACTTGGGAGAAGAGACTGTAACCCACCTCTCTCTACAGCCTCCTTTCAGGTAGTTGCAGAGAGCGACAAGGTCTCCCCTCAGCCTCCTTTTCTCCAGACTAAACAATCCCAATTCCCTCAGCTGCTCCTCATAAGGCTTGTTCTCCAGATCCCTCACCAGTTTTACTGCACCTTCTCTGGACACACTTCAGAACCTCAGTGTCTTTCTTGTAGTGAGGGGCCCAAAACTGAACGCAGAACTCCAGATGCAGCCTCATCAGTGGCAGGGTGACAATCACTTCCCTAGTCCTGCTTGCCACACTATTTCTAATACAAGCCAGGATGCTGTTGGCCTTCTTGGCCACCTGGCCACTGCCGGCTCATATTCAGCTGGCAGTCGAGCAATGCCCACAGGTCCTCTTCTGCCAGGCAGCTCTCCAGCCATTTTTACCCAAGCCTGTAGCGCTACATGGGGTTGTTGTGACCCAAGTGCAGGACCTGGCACTTGGCCTTATTGAACCTCATCCCATTGGCTTCAGCCCATTGATCCAACCTGTCCAAATCTCTCTGTAGAACCTTTCTAGCCTCAAGCAGATCAACACTCCTGCCTAACTTGGTATCATCTGCAAACTGACTGAGGGTGCACTCAATCCCTTCGTCTAGATCATTGAGAAAGATATTAAAGAGAAAAATATTAAAGAGCCCCAATATTGAACCTGGGGAACACCACTTGTGACCAGTTACCAACTGGATTTAACTCCATTCACCACAACTCTTTGGGCCTGGCCATCCAGCCATTTTTTACCCAGCAAAGAGTACACTCATCCAAGTCACGAGCAGCCTATTCCTCCATGAGAATGCTATGGGCAATGGTGTCAAAGGCTTCACTAAAGTCTAGATAGACAACATCCACAGCCTTTCCCTTATCCACTGAGTAGGTCACCTTGTCACAGAAGGAGATCAGGTTTGTAAGGTAGGGCCTGCCTTTCATAAACCCATGCTGACTAGGCCTGATCACTGGTTGTCCTGTATGTGTCACGTGATGGCACTCAGGATGATCTGCTCCATATCATACCCTTCCCTGGCATCAAGGTCAGACTGACAGGCCTGTAGTTCCCTTTCAGTTCCCTGGATCCTCCTTCCAGCCCTTCCTGTAGATGGGCATCATATTAGCTAATTTCCAGTCAACTGGGACCTCCCCAGTTAGCCAGGACTGCTGATAAATGATGGAATGTGACTTGGTAAGCACTTCTGCCAGCTGCCTCAGCCCCCTTGAGTGCATCCCACCCAGCCCCATAGGCTTAGGGGTCATACCGTTAAATGAGTTCTACTTGGCCAAATTAATATTTCTTAAGTAAACTGCTTTCTTGAATATACCATAAAATTCCATTTTTTCAGCTGCATTTCGGCTGGAAAGTACACCGATACACCATATAATCAGGTATCTCCTTGGTAAATAAAATATGAAAGTTAGACATGTTATGGCATTAGTTCTTTTGCCCCACTACCTAAAGCACTTCAAATAATGCATGTCCAAATTATGGTCTAATCTTTTTAACACGAACTGACAACTTCGTGCACTTTCCATCTGTGGCGGATTGACTCCGGTCATCAGCTAAGGCCCCCACCCAGCCATTTGTTCACTCCCCACCTCCAAATCTCTCCTCTGACATTTCAAACCAGCCTAAGCAGGTCTTAGAAGGGGAGAGTTTTCCTATTTCTCATTATGATCTTGAGATAATATTTATATCACACAGGAACAGCTTTTATTGGCCTTGCCCCAAAATGTCCCTCTACAGCAGTAAAGAGAACAGACTACCAGACCATGATTATGGTTTCAGTAGTCATTCTTCTCAAACAAGTTGTGATTAAATTTCAGTCTGAAAATCCTGATTATTGATAATTTTCTTTCACTTTTTTTCTTGCGCCTTAGATTACTATAGCACTTTACAAACAATCTTTCTGGGGGGAGTAGGGATGCAAAATTTGCCAATAAGGTGTCAGTTTTATACTAATTCAGAAGCAATATTTTAATATTACAGTTAAGACAATGAAATAAAATAATTGTTCCCCAT